>WEDG01006406.1:0-40910 GCA_017591395.1 Schistocephalus solidus
CGGGTTGTTAACACATGCGAGAATCGCCTTTTGCCGGGGCAACGGGATAATAGATGCAAAGCAGTAATTACCACAGAATGATGTAACGTCTAGATCAAACATGAAGTGAAGCTTTAATATAGAGAAGACAATCACCACCACGCTTACTACTGCGGTCTTGACGATAGAGATCATACTTTTCTATGACAAGCATAGAGTTGGTAATTAATGGATGGGTCCAAGATTCATTTACACATAAAAAAATCAGGCATTAACTCGAAAGCAATGGCTCTCAGTTGGACCATCTTATTTATAACAGATCTAACATTAAGTAATATGACATCTTGGGTAGTTCGAGTATCCAAACTAGGGTAATCGTTATTTTATAAAAATAATTTGGAGTTGGGTGATTAAGTTGGAAGTTATTGTGGTTTGGAGGGTAATTTCCAACTGCGCCAGAACGATTGGTATAAAGAACGTCATTAAAAAAGGCTGGGAGGGATATATAAAAGGTGTATGAATAAAATTTCCGGTATCGAACCACCATAGGGGTTAAGACCGAGATATGCCTGTTAGTAGTTAAAACGGAATAACGGGAAGAAAGATGAAATATAGAGACCTGGTGGGAGAGGGCAAGCAGTTATAAGAATTAAAGGCTGGAAAGTCGGGTCTTGTATATTGGTTAACATGGTTAGGGTTACTTGCCTATTGGAGAGGCTTTGTTAGTTTTGGAGAAGGCAGTATGCGATAACTGGATCTCGTCGAAATCGACGGTCGAACTGCCAAGCGATAACTGAGAACTGCGCTCTTTTGCTTTTTGGTCTGGGTTAAATTTACGTCCTTCAGACAACCTGCCTTAGGTGATATAATTAAGGGTATAAGATGAACCGTGGGGTTATGGGACGAGCTAGCTTTTGGGGGGTTTAATAAGTTAAATTAAGATAATCGTGGTTTTTGTATTTAAAGAACGTTATTTATGCGGTGGCTCGGGAAATTCTCCGGAGAGGCCTGGAGAACTGAATTTAAGAGAGGAAGCTAGCAATCTAAGTGCTTTAGACGGTTAAGACGGTATAAATGCTTAAGGCGGGGTTGCAGGCATTACAGGTGGGCTGAAAGCCCCGGAAATTGTAGTATTCGGCCGCGGGGAAACGAAGTAGAAGGTTGAGTGGAGGGGCTGACCGAACTGGACATCTTAGATGATTAATTAGCCGGTGCATTGACGATAGTGGAAATACGACCAGACTTATGAATATAAGGTTGAGAAATCGATTTTAGGAAGGACCCATTTCTGCGCTCCATTGGTGTAAGATCTCGACAAAGGAAACATTTTGTCATTTCCAAATAGCGAGAAGTGCGACCTCGTTGAGCAAAGATTGAATCCACCTCAACTGTTGAAAAAAATTAACTAGTATGGGAGGATTCTCGCTATGTGAAGAGAGGTGTTTGCTTCCAATATTTTGTAGTCGAAACCACCCGAGTACAAAAAGTTAATAGCAACGTCAACTGGGCGTCTGTGTAAGGGAGCATTTAGGAGAAAATTATGACTACGTTTCTGTCTGTCAAAAGCCTCGCAAGCGACCAAGTGAATAAGCGAAGCAAGATGTCTGCAATCCTGAGAGGGAACATCAGATATTTTACCATCAAACAGGTTGCCGATTATAAATAAAATAGATCCAAACTTCATCATGAAGTCATTGCAGATCTGTAAAGCGGACAGATCTAGCTGTTAAGCTTTAACTATGGGTTGTACATTTGAGTAAATGTTGAAACTGCTAGGTGTATTCAAGCAACGTTTTTTCCCGAGGCATGCTGTTTACGACGAATTGAGGTTGTTGGTTTCATCTTTCGTCGAAAATATGAGTACGATCTACGCAGGATACGCAGGGTGAAATAAATTTATGAGATTTCAATCTAAATTATATGTTAGCACTTTATAATTCTCCTTTTTCTACGTGTATTTATAGGGACGGCAAGTTTTGGTTGCTTAAAGGATAGAAATGCAAAATTTTATCAACGCTTTAGCCAATAAATATAGCAGGAAACAAATAAATCCGTTAGAATTTGAGACCGAGAAATGAGGCTTTGTCGGGTGAACACTATGACACTGTTTAGTTCTACCTATTGATAAAGACAAAGACCACATGTATGCGCATACGATTAAGGGTTAGAAATGCAAAACTTTTATCAACAGAAATTGACTGGATTTCAAACTTTTGTCCACCCAGATTTCAGCCTTTCCTGGATACCATTAATTTCTCTAATTGGTCACAACTTGTCCGTTCTTCAACGAGAGACAAGCATATTTTAGATCTGATTTTCACAAATAACATTGCTCCCCTTTTCGTTGATTTTAAGCAGGGCCTCTTCCAAAGTGACCTTACATTAATTCACTGTTGCTTACCAATTGTCTCATCGAAAAAGTCTAGCGCCGTTCGTACCTAACATAATTTTGACCTCGCAGATATCAGCAATTAACAACTTTTTGGACTCATTGGATTGAAGCATCTCTCCTCCATGAACGATGCAGCAAGTCTTTTCTGACTTAATGTCAGTCATTTCAAATAACATCCTGGAATTTGTGCCAATCAAAATTGTCAAGCCATACACTCTGAATCCACCGTCTTTCTTTTGCCAAGACTAAAAGAAATTGAGGAAGCAATTAAAAAGATCGATATACTAGTTCGTTATCTGTACATCTAAGGATTGCAGAGATTTTTGAATTAGCCTCTAAGATTTGGCTTGCACGGGACAGACAGAGGGAATCACGCGCACTCAGCGAGCCAAACTTTGCAAAATCTGTTGCTCAACTGTTCCACCGTCGATCCTGCTCTAAACGAGGTTATGAAATACCTCCATTACTTAATGAAACTATGAAATTCGTTCTCGAAGACTCTGAGAAGTCAGAATTGTTTAGTGCATTCTTTGCAAATCATCTTACAATGGAATCTGAACCGGTTCCGACGTTTCAGGCATCCTCATTTAATGTTATCAGTACCATTGATTTCTCCATAGAACTAATTCGTAAGCAAATAATGCGTCTGAAAAACTTGCACTCTTCGGGGACTGACGGTATTCCAAACTCAGTTATTAAGAGAGTGCCGAGCTTTCCCCGATTGCTTAGCCATGTATTCTCAGTTTATCTTTTAAACGGATTCTTTCCTGACTCATGGAAGACATCTATTATTCTTTTTGTCTTCAAGTCGGGATCTCGTTCGGACGTAAATAATTATCGAGGCGTTCACAAAACCCAGCTCTAGCAAAACTTCTTGAAAAAAATTATTTTTAATCAAATTCTCGACTTTTTGCTTTGAAAATAAGCTCTTAAGCGACTCACAATATGGTTTTCTACCTGAAGATCATGCGAAGTGTGTCATTTAGCTTTTCTTAACCTCGTCACTTCCCTTCGTCACAAGCAGCAGTCAGTGGTTTGTGATCTACTGACCAGAGCAAAGCCTTTGACAAAGGTACCACACCGACGTCTTCTGGTGAAACTGGTAGCCCTCGGCATCCGGCCTCCTCTTCTTGACTTCATTGGTTCCTACTTTTCTAACCTCAACCAAAGGTCTTAGTAGGTAATAACTACTAGACGCCTCAACAGATCACGAGTGGAGTTTTTCAAGTCATGGTTGTTTCGTGTAACTTAGACTATTTTGAAATACGAGGGGTTCAGGAAGCTTAGTGGGGCCAAAACACATAAAACTGCTCTTGGATGAAGAAAACTCCATCTGCCAAGTAGAGCTTCAACGTGAGAGCATTAGTAGATCAGTGTTGATTTTATCCACGCAACTATTGGCAGTGTCTTTAGAAAATGAACAAATGCACTTGAGATCGTCAGCGTAAATGAAATTTTGTGAATTTTTGAGTAGAGCTGAAATTTCGTTTCTGTTCAGAATAGAGATAATGGAACCTAGAACCATGACTTGAAAAACTCCACTCGTGATCTGTTGAGGCGTCTAGTAGTTATTACCTACTAAGACATTTTGGTTGAGGTTAGAAAAGTAGGAACCAATGAAGTCAAGAAGAGGAGGCCGGATGCCGAGGGCTACCAGTTTCACCAGAAGACGTCGGTGTGGTACCTTGTCAAAGGCTTTGCTCTGGTCAAAGTAGATCACAACCACTGACTGCTGCTTGTGACGAAGGGAAGTGACGAGGTTAAGAAAAGCTAAATGACACACTTCGCATGATCTCCCAGGTAGAAAACCATATTGCGAGTCGCTTAAGAGCTTATTTCTAAACAAAAGTCGAGAATTTGATTAAAAAATAATTTTTCTAGAAGTTTTGCTATCTATTTCAGATAATTTATAGATGGAACTTTTGTGTGGGACACTGTCAAACGCCTTCTTGAAATCAGTGTTTATTACGTAAACCTAACCATCTTCGTCCAATGCGCGAGTTCATTGCTCTGTGAAGAGCAATAAACTGGACAGACAAGAGAAATTCTGTTTGAAGCCATGCTGGAGCTCTGAGAGTAATCGATTTTCCTCAAGGAACTTCATGGTTGCCTTTTTGATTATTGATTCCATTATTTTACAGCAAATGGAGGTAAGGATGACAGGCTGATCATTGTGGACCTTAGATCTAGCCCCACTCTTGTATATGGATTATATATTTGCTGCCTTCCATTCGGATGGCAGTTTCCCTGATTCAAAGGACAAATTTAGTATATGCGCTAGTGGTTTGGAGAGTTCGGCGACCATTTCTTTCAAAAATTTGCCGGTATATTGTCCAGACCAGATGACTTGCTTCTTTGAGAATTTAGCAGTTCTCGTTCCACGAGAGGTTCTGGAAATAGTATATATTCAAGCACTGGACCGGCGTCTATAACAGCATTGTTGATGTGGTCAAGCTGAAGTGCAGGTTCTCTAGTGAATTACTGAGGAAAAGAACCGACGCAAGTGCTCGGCTTTCTCGCAGTTTTCAACGACTTCAACACCATTCCCATTCATAAGTACTGCGACTGGGTCCTTGTTTTTTATGGACTCTTGATATAATGGAATACAATTTATGGCTTATTTTCTGCCTGCTGGATACTTCTTGATTCATAGTTCTTCCTTGCCTGACGGATAATTTTTTGACAGCATTTCTTTGGTGACAAAATTCTGCGAGATGTTCTGCTGACCCCGTTTCCCTGAAAACCTTCCATTTTTCATTTTTCATCTTTCACTGCCTGTTTAGTTTTCTTGTTAACTATCGTGGAAATTAAGCTGTGTCAGTAATTTCTAATTACTTGATGATCAGAAATTACGGTAAAGAACTATACTTATCGAAAACGTTTCATCAGCCTCGATTTCTACTGTAGAATAACCTTTAGCATGGACAGAACTCCTAAGTGTGTCTTAGGGTGACACTGACAATAGCTGATAACCTCTACAGAAAATAAGATCACGTATTTTTGATCCGCGGGTGGTCAAATCAACTACCTGGTCCCACATGCTGACATCTGTGGCCTCAAATAGGTCTTCGAAGTTTGCAGGACCGGAAGGTGGAAACCATTGAACTTCAGGAAGATTGAAAATAGGTGGTTGTACGGGTACCTGAAGGAGCTAACACATTTATCCGAATACAGCATTAACAACGTGTAGGCATTCCTCCTCAGAACCTAAGGTAAGTTGTCAGCAAACAGTCACTGAGTGCTACATCAAGTAAAGCCCCACACACCAGGAGAAAATTGACACGAAACCGATAGAGATAAATGCTCAATATTTAAGGGCTCTCTTATTCAAATGCAACCAGTCCCAAGAAACAAATTTCGGAACATGAAAGTTGTATGTAAAACAAAACTTAAGGTCCCGGAACCCCAGCGTCGGACGAAAATCACTCTCATATTGAAGTGACAGCATCCATGAGAAACGCCACCTCTGTGAAATCCCAGGCTAGTGTAGGTGGGGAAATCAAAACCTCCCCCATAAATCGTAGGTGACATAATATGGAATGTCCAGAATCCACGTTCTGCATTCTGAAGGAACGAGGGACACGCGATTTAGATCTTCTGCATGAACATTCCAGTACAGTCTAAAGAAATGGGAAATTTTCACAGAAAAAGAGCTTTCCGACTAGGCAAAGCAGACCCCAGCCGCGACATGGAAACATTCCCAAGGGCTCTAAAATTGTTTTAGAAAACGGAACCCAGGCAGCACTTGTGCAAGAAGGAAGAATGAACTGACGGGAACCACATAAACAAGTGTTTTTCAGCATGATAATCAGCCGAGGGAACGGCTTAAATGAGGGAACTAAGGAGAAAATTGGCAGAATGGAAAAATTGTTGAAAATCTAAAATGGTCAAATAGAACAGACCGATATGTCTTTATTGTGGCCAATACCTGTAACAACGAAGGCCGGGTTTCCCTAACGAATCGATCATTCATATTCCTCTCCACAAATGTACAAAGCTTGTTAAACAAGCTAGAAAAACTAAAAAACGTAGTGGGTGAAATTAAACCAAAGATTATGGCTTTCATTGAAATTTTGCTTACTGCAGACATAACTGATTCTGAAATATCACTTAGTGGATATCAGCAATTCAGGAGAGATAGACCGATTCGAGGAAAAGGAGTCGTCGTTTATTTAACTTGCAAGCTGACTTCTATGGATAACATAAATATTCCATTACGCGATGTGGAAATATTAAGCATGACTATATCTGCTAAGTGTTACAGACCACTGACGATATCGGTTGTGTACCGTTAACCTTATCAGACTTCTGATCAGGGTCTCATTCTCATAAGAGAACTCCAAAAACCTACGAGAAGAAAGATGCCCTCATTGTTGGGGATTTTAACGTTCCTGGTATTGGCTAGAAAACATGGACTGCGCATTGAATGCCAGATAACTTCAACCACAAACTACTACAATGGTCAATAAACAAATTCTCTCTCAGAACGCCACCTTTGGAACACGGACGAGAGAAGGACAACAGTCAAACAGTCTTGACTTTATTTATACCCGAGATGAGGAGATTGTGCTAGACATACGCGATCGACAGCCATTAGGCTCATGCGATCACATTACGCTGCACTTCGAGTACTCACTGTTTTCAAAACCATATTTGCCCGACTGTCGGATAAGCAGCATTTGGAAGGAGGACTACTCACGTATGAGAAGACAATTTATTTAGAATTTATATTTGGTAAGCACCGGCAAGGCACTCTCTAAACAAACATTAGTAACGAAATAAAGTTATGACAATGTGTGCAGATAAAATGTACAAATACTTAATAATGTAGACAGAACTTGTCCTGCTAGGTCAACAGTTAGCGATGTTTTGAAATTAATGGAGAACTATAAAAAATAGGCAGTGAAAAAACTCCCTCCTTAAAAATGGAGGCAGAGTTCAATAGGCCTTCATTTTCGAATAGAAAGTAGGAGGAAAAAACTGCTTAGGAAGATAAGGTCAGGTGGTAGAGTAGGGTAATACCGCAGTAGCATTTCAGAATGAGATAATGAAATGTCGACATGGTTCGTTCTTGATCACTTAGGCATATGAAGCAAAATCTCTCGAAAATGTGTCAATAAACTTGAGGCCTAAGTGTCTTAGGATCCAGAATTTAATTCTGATGATGGTTAGTATCCAACGAACCATCAGCAGTTTAGACTGTGGACCACCGAATTTGTACGTCGGAATGACTTCATCGTTTGGATAACTGGTGATATAAGGAGAGGTCATGGTTCATGGGGGACTCGAGGTAGCGAAAATATAGTTTCAAGAGGTCACTTAAATTCCAGATGGTCATTTCTTCGAGTCATGGGGAAAGCTTCTGGGAAAAGATGAGAAAAATAAAATGTTAATAGAATCAGTGTTAAGATAAATTTGCAGTCGTCGCTTGAATGCGGATAGACTTGTTATCGACATTATTTTAATTGGCAAGTCATTCCAAAGAAAGCTTTACCTAGAAGCAAAGAAGAGAGAGCGTTCACACGTGGAGGATGCAGGAGTAGGTATAAATAGTGCAGAATTTCTAAGGTTATAAGGAAGATTTACGGGGTTAATGAGAGAAAGCTTGAGGAAAGTTGAGCTATTATTAAGTTAAAAAATGAGACAAAAGCCTGCTTCCAGACTCCTGACCCAAACATATTTTAGCTTCATTGGCTCGCATCTTGTTGAGTATGAAGTAGCTGAAAAGGTTGGATTAGGAGTTTTTTGGGAAATTTATTTGGACGTTTTCAATTTTTGAACGGATAGTTTCATTCATTAAACCGAAGAAAGGACATCAAAAATTCAAGAATGGGAAGCACAAACACACGATAAAGTCTTAACTTAATTTCTGGAAGGTAGAAATTAAAAAACCACAAATCTGAGCAGCTTTGGTCGTATTTCTATCGGCATGAGGCGAAAAGATCTAATTTATTGGTGTAGACCAAGTCCTTTATGGAGGAACATTCAATCATAGGGCAACCTTCAAAAATAAGAGGTTGCGGCAGACTAACAGGCCCAAAACTCAGGTAGTGACACTTAGAACGTGAGAACTCCATTAGCCGTGTGAAGCTCCACGCCCAAAGAGCGTCTAAGTCCGAATGTATTTGTTCTATGCATCGTTAAGTTGTAGAGTAAGAGAAGAAATACACGCATTTGCGGTCATCAGCATAAATAAAAGATTGAGAATGTTTAACTTTCGATGAAATATCATTTATATACAGTAAGAACAACAAAGGACCTAATACGGCACCTTGAAAGACACCACTAACATTCGGGATAGCACTTGAGCATAAGGACCTCACTAAAGAATTTGAGGAAGCAATCAAAAGATCAATATACTAGTTCGTTATCTGTTCATCTAAGGATTGCAGAGATTTTCGAATAAGCCTCTAAGGTTTGGCTTGCACGAGACAGACAGAGGGAATCACGTGCACTCAGTGAGCCAAACTCTGCAAAATCTGTTGCTCAACTGTTCCGCCGTAGATCTTGCTCTAAACGAGGTTATGAAATACCTTCATTGCTAAATGAAACTAAGAAATTCGTCCTCGAAGACTGAGAAGGCAGATTAGTTTAGTGCATTCTTTGCAAATCATCTTACGATGGAATCGGAACCGGTTCCGACGTTTCAGGTATCCTCATTTAATGTTATTCGAACCATCGATTTCTCCATAGAACTTATTCGTAAGCAAAAAAGGCGTCTGAAAAATTTGCACTCATCGGGGACTGATGGTATTCCAAACTCAGTTATTAAGAGAGTGCTGAGCTTTAAACGATTGCTTAGCAATGTATTCTCAGTTAATATTTTTAAACGGATTATTTCCTGACTCATGGAAGACATCTTTTATTCTTCCTGTCTTCAAGTCGGGATCTCGTTCGGCAGGTAAATAATTATCGAGGCGTTCTACAAAACCCCGGCTCTCACAAAACTTCTTGAAAAATTATTTTTTATCAAATTCTCGACTTTTGCTTAGAAAATAAGCTCTTAAGCGACTCGCAATATGGTTTTCTACCTAGGAGATCATGCGGAGTGTCATTTAGCTTTTCTTAACCTCGTCACTTCCCTTCGTAATGAGCAGCAGTCAGTGGTTGCGATCTACTTTGACCTGAGCAAAGCCTTTGACAAGGTATCGCACAGACGTCTTCTGGTGAAACTGGAAGCCCTCGACATCCGGCCTCCGCTCCTTGACTTCATTAGTTCCTAGTTGTCTAACCTCAGCCAGAAGGTCTTAGTGCATTTATTCACTTGCGTGGATAAAATCAACACTAATCTTCTAATGCTCTCACGTTGAAGCTCTACTTGGCAGACGGAGTTTTCTTCATCCAAGAGTAGTTTTATGTGTTTTAGCCCCACTAAGCTTCCTGAACCCCTCGTATTTCAAAAATAGTACACTTTTAAGAATGATCAACCATAAAAGACTTAGGTCTAAGTTACACGAACAAGCTAGCATTATCGCCTCATGCAGATCGAATTTCTGCAAAGGCTGCACAGATATGTGGTTTTATATCGCATAATTTCTTCCTTCCGGAAATACAGTTAAACCTGCACCGCATGTTTGTTCTTCCTATTCTAGAATACTGCTGTCCCCTCTTTGGGCTGATAAACGCCTCTGACCGCAGTAAGATTGAAAAAGTTCAGAGGGTTTTTACTCGAAGACTATTTTCTCTTCCTGGATCCAGTATCTCTAATGCGAATAGATGCTAGTTAGCAAACATTAAATTTCTGTGGGTTAGAAGACTCGAAGCCGGTTTCTGTATCCTGTTTCGCGTTAACTCTAGCCCAAATCTCCCACGAATTAACGTTCTCATTCCGGTAGATCAACCGTATGCCGCTCGTAATTCCTCCATGATCATTTCACCACCCCTTAGCTCCACAACTAACCGGTCTCAGTTTTTGCCTCCAAATATGCTTTCATCTGGAATAATCTTCCACTGCAAATTAGGTTGTCGTCCACATTAGCTATTTTCAAAACAAAGTTACGCAAACATTTAACTTCGGAAGATATAAAGTCCTTATTGTCTGTTTCCTTCCCTAACTCACAACTTTTGGATTTCGAAAAGGGTTTTCCTGGTAATTGAGGCAGCTCCCTTGGTATTGTATTGGTCACTAATTATATTTCGGTCATCCTCTGCAGAGTCAATATTATATTTGTCTCTTATTATATGTTCATCATCCTCTGCAGAGTCAATCTTTGCATTCACTTTTTGCCCCCCTCCTTTTAAACTAGCATTGCCAAGTCTTGACAACCTTGGTACTTTCCTCCGATTTTGCAAACCTGACGATGTTCTCCAGGTTTAGTTGAGGACCAAGGCGGGTTCTGATGGTTTTGCCTCTTTGATTGTTAGACTATGCAGTCGGCAAGGTTGCATCTCGATGATGATCTCATGACCTCTACTGTCCCCTCTTCGTTTTGACCCTGGTGTCCACGATGAGTTCGTCCTCTCTCGTCTCCACTGGTGGTGACAAACAGTAGCTCTGACTGCTATATTATCTCTCACCTGACATGGAGCGTTCCGAACCCTCATACGTTGTCAGCAACATCACAGCACTATCCCATTGCATCTAGCTATTTGTTATTTATTAAAGCAGTTTTTTCTCCTATTTTTTTTTAAATTGGCGGCTCGCTGAACTCCGCCTCCAAGTTAACCGTAGGAGTTTTTAACTGCTTCTTTTTCTAGATTCACCGTTTATGTTTAAAGATTGTTGACTTTTTGTTTTTAAAAAATGGCAAATCGTTCTGAATCGAATATGCCTACCATATTGTTCATTTCTGCTGTTAATATGGCTACTCACATAGTGCAGCAATTATCCACTTTTATATTTATTTATTCCGCGATACTAAGTTTGAAAATTACAAGGCTCTCTGGGCCATAAATATACAATTTATTTATTTATTTACCAGAAAACTTTTTGTTTTTCGATCATGTAGGTATGGTCTAATAAAAAGTCAGTAAGGGGAATACGAAGTCCTATAGCTTCTTGTTTAGCTAGAAGTCGTCTATGAGGCACTTTATTGAATGCCTTACTAAGATCAAAATGCGTAACTACTACATATAGATGCTCATTTCGAAGAGAAGTTAGTAGATTTAGAAAAGACATGTGGCAGGTTTCACAGGAGTGTTCTGGTAAAAAGCCGTGTTGGAAAAAGTTGATAATTTTATTACTTATGCAAAAATCCGTGATTTGTTTTGCAATTAGTTATTTGAAGAGTTTAGCCAGAGAGGGCGTTTATGAACACCGCGATAGTTATGAAAGTCAGATCGGAAACCAGATTTAAAATCTGCTATTATGATAGAAGTTTTCCAATAATCAGGGAAGAAACCATTTTTGAGAAAGACTGAGAATAATTTGCTTAGTTCAGGTGGAAAATCCCTTAACAGTTTAATAAGTGAGTTTGAAATGTTATCAGTTCAAACCGAATGTGATTTTTTTAGGTGAGCTTTTCCTTTTTGAATACATGAAGGCGAGAATTTAATGGTTGTTAAAAGTGAATTTGAATTTGAAAGCAGAGGAATTGAGGGAGTTAGGCTAGTTTCAGTGGTAAAGTGATTGGCAAAAAACGAATTTAACAGTTCTGTTTTGCCCAAATCCTCTGTAACGAATTTTTTGTTACAGTCGAGAAAGGATGGAGTAACATTCAGACACATAGCCAATGACCTAACATAGAAGATTTAAGCAACAGATTTGGATGAATTGGCATCACTTAGTGCCCGAGACTCCCTACGCTTATCTCGCGCAAGCTTTATTTTCGATGTTCAGTAAATTGCCTAACTCACGAAATGTGATGCCCGAAATTTAAGGTTGTAGTTTGGCACACATTTGAGGTTGTAAATTTTGTTTGTTGTACTGATCTAAGGCACAAAAAGCTATTTTACTAAAAAAGTTCAGTTCAGTTCTATTTATTGAAGGCTTAACTGGGCAAAAAGAGGCAAAATCCAACGTTTCTTAATTACCAGGTGTTTTCCTACGTTATTACTCTTTCTGGACCAAACCTTCTTGTTTGTGTGCATTGTACTATAAAGGAATATTAATATAAGCTAGAAAACTCAAATTAAAAATATTTTTCGATTCTTAAGTGAACTGACAAAGAGCTTTTAGAGTAAACTTTAAGTTTCTTCCGTAATTTTTTAAGTCTGCTCTGGAGAAAATGGGGAACATTAGAAAAAGCTTTATTTGAATTAAAAATCTTAAACGGGATAAAAGCCTGGATTTATTCTTTGAGGCTCTGCAATAGCTCACGGAAAAATTTTGAATCGTTGTTTAAAAATATGCTATGTCAATCTAAAGTGCTTACGAAGTTATTTATTAATTCATGGTTTGTGTTAGCAAACTCGAGGTTATTGCATTTAACCTCAGGCTTCGTAAGAAGGGGAAATGAAAACAACAGTGCATTATTGCGTGATCACCTGTGAATAGATCACGATGGAAATTCATACAGAGAGGGTGGACATCATTTGTAACAATTAAATCTACAATCTTGTCATTTCTAGTAACTGATCTGACCAGTTGGGACATGTTTAAAAAGTAAATAGTATCGACCAATTTCTGAAGTTTTGACGGAGAGGAATTTGCCTGCCAGTCAATGTCTAATAAATTAATATCACCTACGATTATTTTGACATCAAATTGAGTCTCTGCAACTTTTTTCAAATAGTTCACAGAGCACGCTTTCATTACCAGAATAACACGGAGGATTATAGAAACAGCCAATTACCGCTTTTTTATTGTGCGGGAGTATGACTGAAGCAAAGCATACATTTCCAGAAAAGGACGAAATGCTCAGCTAAAAAGGGAAATGTACAAGGGATGACTTAATATACAGGAGGACCAACACCAAGTTTTTCAGCGCGGTGTTGTCGGTACAAATTGAACTTATCTATAGCAAGCGTCGAGTCAGAAATAAGAGAGTGAGCCCAGAATTCAGTGATGCGCATCACATCTGAGAGCAATTGGTTTTTCCTCAAGGAACTTCATGGTCGCCTTCTTAATTATCGATTCCATTATTTTTACAGCAAATGGAGGTTAGGCTGACAGGCTGATAATTTTTCGACATAAGATCGAGCACCACTCTTGTATATGGAGTATATAGTTGCTGCCTTCCTTTCGGATGGCAGTTTCCCAGCTTCAAGGACGAATTGAATATAAGCGCTAGTGGTTTGGATGAGTTCGCCTGCCAGTTCTTTCAAGGAATTTGCCGTTAAATCGTCTGGACCAGATGACTTCGCTTCTTTCAGATTTCGCAGTTCTCGTTCCACAAGAGGTCCCGGGAAGAGTATATATACATACACTGAAGCGGTGTATATAACATTACTGTTGTCGTGGTCAAGCTGAAGTTCCGGTTCTTTAGTGAATACCGAGGCAAAGAACCGACCCAAGAGCTCGGCTTTCTTGCAACTTTCAACGATTTCAACACCATTGTCATTCATAAGTACTGCAACTGCATCCTTGATTTTTATTCGACTATTGATATAATGGAATAGAATTTTAGGTTTATTTTCAGCCTTTTGAATAATTTTTGATTCAGAGCTCTTCCTTGTCTGACGTATCATTTTTTGACAGCATTTCTGTGGGGAAGAATTTCATTGAGATGCTCTGATGACCCTGTTTCTCTAAAAACCTTCAATTTTTATTCTTCCTCTTTAACTGCCTCTAAAGTTCGTTTTTTAACCAGACAGGGCAACTAGTCTTTTTTGCAACTTTACAGGACAAAAGCGTTTGAACAGATCGATCAACACATTCTTAAACGATTGCCAGTCATCCTCTGGTTTCCGCTTGAGCAAAGCTCCTTGCCATATCCAACCCGCCTAATGAATCTTAATTAGTTCCCTTTGAGTTATAGGCAAATGCGTGGTGATCTCCTGCAGACATTCCGCATTGTGAAGGGATTGATTGTTGCCTGGAATTCTCGGACTTCTTTGAATTTGCCACCACGACCCATCTCCTGAGGTCACCCATTGAAACTCGCGTGTCCAGCAGGCGAGACTGGATGTGCGCAAGTTCTCCTTCTCTGTCAGAGTGGTTAAACCATGGAATGCCCTCCCTGAAGACGTTGTGATGTAACCATCGCTGGAAAGCTTTTAAAAAGGAACCTTGACGTTTTATGTTCCGCAACGAGCCTGAGCTATGAGGCATTTATCTTAACCCTCGAGAGTCGTGCACCACTTGTCAAATTTTATGACCGCCTTTTGTACCTTGGCAACCCATACGGTTTCTCTGTATACCGCACTTAATTTTACGTTACAAATAGGGTACTCAAAGGCCCATGCCTATTTCACTCAATAAATTGAATTGAATTGAATTGAATTGAAGTCCCATTGCACGGACATCAGTTCTTTCTTCATAGCGTTAAAATCTACCTTCCATATATTTCGCTTGGCTTCCGTTATCTTCTGGCGCTGAAGAAGGGAGTAATTCCACATCAGCGTACTATGGTCACTCTTACCAAGGGGTGCAGTAGAATACACTTCATAAATGTTAGAGATATTTTTCGTAAATGCTATGTCGAGGCAATTTGCTCTCTGGTTCTCTCTAAATCTCGTTGGTATGTTAACCTTCTGTGCCAGAGGTTGGTCAAGAGTGAGATCCATTAGCTTGTGGCCGAAGGAATTTGGCGCACCATTAACAGTCAGATTTACCCAGTCTACTGAAGGTGCATTGAGATACGCACCTCTTGGTGACTTGCAACTTCCTTGAGCATCAGCTGCACTTGGAACGTTTGGCGGTCTGTAGATCGTCAAAAATTGTTGGTTTTGTGATCAATACTTTTTAATCTTTATCAGAGAAATTCATATTCAAGGAAGATGGCGTGCACTCGTTCGACGGTTGATATACCTGTCCTAACGTATACGGCCATTCCACCTCTCTGTCTATTTTCCCGGTCTCTTCAAAATAGTTGTTATCCATTTATCGAAACCACGCTATCCGCGATTTCGGCTTTGAGCCATGTTTCCGTGATGGCAACGACATCGGGCGTTCGGTCTGAGACTAGTACTTTGAGTTCGTCTACTTTCAAAAGGAGACTCTGAACATTTGTATACAAACATCGTAATTTAGACTGGGTAACTCCTCTATATAGACTTCTGCGGATTTCGTGCGTTTGAATGTTAGAGTCTGTCAGTGCTTTCCGAGATGAACTTTTGTCCAACCCGCCCACACTGAGTTTTGATAAGTGGTCATCCTCTGAGTTCTGGAGAGCGTTCCTTTCTATTATTCGAGCTCTGTACAGTTGGGTACTTCGTATTTAATGTCCCCCGTCTGTGTAAGGACCCGCCTTTATGATGTACGGTGTCTGCCACAAGAAAGACCTCTTCTTCACTTTTATTCCCCAATCCTTTATTTGGAGCCATTTTCCCTTGTTCTCTTCTCCTTTTCAGTTCTGTTCTCAGCATCCTCATTTTGTGCATTTCCGTCGGTTCGTAATCCGGCTGAAAAACATCACTGTGTGAGTTACGGAGAGCCAATTTCCGTTCTAGGAGGCATGAAGCTCTGAAGATCATTTTCAAGAATGATTTTTAAGAGGCCTCGGTTATGAAAGTTCATATGAAAACACCCGCTTTTCCTAAACGGAATGCTTTTGTGCATCGGTAACGCATTCGCCATCTGCAAGAATTATAATTCAGTATAATTCAGTATACATAAGGGAGGTAGGCAGAGCCTTTGAAAACCCCTATTTACAGATAGACACTAGCAAAACAAGCAAATGTTACATGGCGATAGTCGTTTTAGTATATCGATCATTGCTGTTGACTAAATATATGTCCATCAAGTAAAAATGCATTAAGTCTTCTTTTAAACATTTTAACGCTTTCAGCCGGAACAACCGAAGCTGGCAGTTTGTTCCATTCTTCAATCACCCGTTGGGAAAAGATGTTGATCCGCACTTCAAGTTTGGCGTGTTTTCTTTTCAGTTTGTATGGGTGACCTCGGGAGACTTGTTATGTTTGCCAATTGCACTGGCCATCCGAAGAGCACAATCAACTCCTCTGACGAGTTTAAAGACTTAGATCATCCCCTCTGTGCTGCTTATAAGAGAGGAAAAATTTAAGTTTGTTCTAGGTGGCCCTCATAGTGTAGGCATTCAAATCCGCTGACTAGTTTCGTTGCTCTCGTTGAAACACTCCAGCAGATCGTGGTCATGTTTTCGTCCGAGGGCGCCACGCCTGAACGCAATATTCAGCGGACGGATAAAATGATCCAAACACGCGCCCCAAAAGCTCTCCGTCAAAATTAACGAAGGATGTCCTGATTGCGTCTAAGATATACTGCTTTCTGCGATATTCGCACAGTGCGACGATGGTTTGAGAGTTGGTGTTATCCATACCCAAGTCCTTTAGAATATTAACCTCCTGGAGTTGGTGTCAACTGATCAAGTACTGGTATTCAAACCTTTTCATCCTTCTGGAACTTGACCGCAGTCGGATTATTTGGCATTTATTATTATTAAGGTTCAGCAGCCACTTATTGCACCATGTTTGCAAGCGATCTAATTTTTATTGTAATATCCGTGCATCCTCCGGTTTTTCAATCGAGTTCCATAACTTCAGATCGTCAGCGAACATTACCTTCTCGCATGTCAGAAAATCCAGACAGTCGTTCACGTATATCAGAAACAAAATGAGACAGAACGCTGCCCCTGCGGAACTCCAATGTGAACGGATTCCAAGCGAGACTTGGCGTCTCCAATACAAACACGCTGGCACCTGTCTGTGAGAAAGTCGGCCAACAATTTGAGTTGGTTGCCAGTCACACCCATTTGACGGAGCTTAAGATCATACGTCTGCGTGGAACCCCACGGCTTTCGCTAAAGTCAATGTAGATGGCATCAACTGACAAACCCATTTCTAATGATTTTGTCCAACTTTCCATGGATGAGAGCAGGTTTGTGAGGCAGGATCGACCACTTCGAAATCCATGTTAATATGAACTTAGCAAGTTATTCTCTTTAATATGCCTCATCAGTTCCATTTTGATTATCTTCTCCATCATTTTGCAACAGAAACTTGTGAGGCTGACTGGTCGGAAACTGTTTGGTGATGTCCTCTCCTTCATTATAGATAGGGGTTATGTTGGCTATCTTCCACTCGGTAGTAGAGCCCCCGCCTCCATCGAACATTCATATATCTTGGAGATCGGAGAGGCCAGCTGGTCTGTGAGTTCATTGAGAAAGTTTGCGGATATACCATCTGGGCCAGGTGATTTAGCATATTGTATATTTTGAAGGGTTACAGATATTGCTCTTGATGACCCTATTAATGTAAAGTTATCATTGCAGTGTAAAGTCAATATAAAATGGTGTACATTTCAAAATGTTTGAGTCAAAGCATACATAACTTAAAATGCATTTTCACAGCCATAGGCGAAAACTTTGTGGAAGAAAAGTAGATTCGAAAGATTTTAAAAGGCTGGGTTTTTAAGTAATCATGTTGTGAAAGTCGTCGTTTGTCAAAATATAATGCCATTAGCCTTCTTTTTAAAATCAGTAATGCTGCCAGAGGTAAACCGTCTCGTTGGTAACGAGTTCCGTCGTACCACTCGTTGGCTGAAACAAAAACTTTTCTGAGGTTAAATCGCCATGCGTTCGCTATTAACCTTGTAATGATGACTACGCAGACGAGTTGTGCAGGCAAAGTCGAAAGAAATCCTCCGATCTGAGGGAAAAATCATGCTGGATAATCCGGAATGTCCAGAGCAGGATACACCGTAAGTGCCTGTAGGAAAAGATGAAATAAGTCCAAAGCTTTTTCAATCTGTCTTGGTACGGTTAAGTCTTTGAGTTCATAAACCATCTTCGTTGCTCGCGTTGCACCTGTTCGAGGAGGTCAACATCTTTCTTCCTCCATGGTATCCAGGCTGGTATTCCGTATATCTAAATGCGGTATCACAAAGACGCCATAGAAATTTCCGAAGAGATCAGGGAAGAATAATATTTTAAACGCACGTCTGATCGAATGTAGTGTACATGTTGCCTTCTGGACTGCTCTTCTTACAGTGTTCTGAGGGCATCAAATTCAGCAGTTTGTCCCACATGCCCAGATCTTTGTATGTTTCTACCTCTTTTAATGCAGTGCCATTAATAAATTACTGGTGTCTCAGGGATACTTTCGACCAGCGCTTATGTGTAGGATCACGCACTTGGATACATTAAACTTAGAAGCCACACTAGCCGACCAGGCACTTAGTTTGTCAATATTCGATTGTAACCCTTTTTGCTTCATCAGTGCAGCTGACTTCAGTCCATATTTTCAAATGTCATCTGCAAACATGACAGCTTCAAAAATCTAGGTCATTGAGACAGTCGTTCACGTAGATAATAGGAAGAGTAGGTGGCCCCAAAAAAGAACCCTGTTGAACACCACTTTCTAATTTTGCCCATTCTGATCTTGAGTTTCCAACAACAACTCTCTGTACTCTGAAAGACAAGAAACTCTTTGATCCAATTGCAAAAGTTTTCCTTGAATTCCTACATCTGCAAATCTTTTGTAAAAGAAGCCCGTGCGGTACACTATCAAAGGCCTTTTGAAGTCAAAAATATACAACATCTACTGCATGACCCTTATGCTGTGGCCTTTGTCCATTTCTCGATGCAAATGAAGGGCACTCGTGAGACAGGAACGTCCTGGACGGAAGCCGTGTTGAACATCGCATAGGATTTGGTTGTTTTCCAGATAGCGCATTAAATGCCTCTTGATAATACGCTCCATTATTTTACACGCTATGCACGTTAAACTGACAGGGCGGTAATTTTTCACAGTCAAGTCGTGAACCTCCTTTATAGATCGGGGCGATGAATGGCACTTCCATTCTTCCGGGAGTTTTGCTTTCTTCAAAGGACTGTTTAAATATGATGGACAGTGGAACACACAGTTCGTCAGCAAGTTCTCTAGTGCTAATGCAGGAATTCTATTCGGCCCAGGTGACTTGGCTGGCTTTTATACGGAGTAATTCGTTTTTAACTACGGTCGGTGAAAAGTATAGGTCTAGGTCCTCTGTTGTGGATGAGGAGGAGGTGGAGGAGTAGGGGAAAGGGGGTACACATTGGTTGAAAAACTGGTTGAATAGCAGCAAAATTATAAGGCTCTCTGGTGAAGACGGTCTGGAAGAATTTGGAAGAAGGGATGCTTTACCCTGGTCGTCGGTCTCCAGTTTTCCATCTGCAGACCTAAGGGCAGGAATCATTTCCTGAATTCTCTTTGTACTCCGTATGTAGCCATATAGCATTTTGGGGTGTTCCAACGATTTTTGCAGTATGTTTAGTTCAAACTTCCTCCGCAGCTTAGTAGCCTCACATTTACAAACGTTGCGTTGCTGCTTATATTCCCGTAAGTGAGCATCGGAGCCGGTTTGTCTGTAACGCCTCCAGAAGCGATTTCTTTTTTGAAAGAGGCCTGCAAGTTTGAGTTTATCCACTTTGGGCGGTTTGTGGTTGTCTTTCTCCTGAGAGGACAGTTGAGGTAAACAATCCTTTTCAATAACGAACTCAATGTCGTCCAATCTTTATTGGTTTCACCATGTAGTTCTGTTTCCCAGGATATCTCTGACAGTTTGTCTTCTCATAAGTGAGTAGTCCCCCTTCCAAATGTTTCTTTCCCAAGTATCGGGTAAATTTGGTTTTGGAAAACAGTGAGTACTCGAAGCACAGCGTAATGTGATCACTTGACCCTAATGGCGGTTGATCCTGTAGGTCTAGCACATTTTTCCTCATCTCGAGGTAAAAAAATCAGGTCAAGACAGTTTGACTGTTGTCCTTCTCTCGTCAGTGTTCCAAAGGTGACGTACTGAGAGATAGTTTGTTTGTTGCCCATTGTAGTAGTTTGTGGTGGAAGTTATCTGGCATTCCCTGCGCAGTCCATGTTTTTCCAGTCAATATCAGGAGCGTTAAAATCTCCCAAACAATGAGGACATCTTTCTTCTCACTGGCTTTGTAGAGTTCCGTTATGAGAATAAAGATCCTGATCGGAAATCTGATAAAGGTGAATGGTACACAACCGATATCGTCAGTGGTCTGGAATGCTTAGCAGATATAGTAATGCTAAGACTTCCACATCGCGCAATGGAATATGTATATCAGCCATTGCGGTCAGCTTGCGAGTGACATAAACTGTGACTCCTCCTCCTCGACTTGGTCTGTCTCTCCTGAAGTGCTGATATCCTTTGAGTGATATTTCGGAATCAGTTATTTTTGCAGTAAGCCACGTTTAAGTGAAAGCCATAACGTCTGGTTTAATTTCGTCAACAACGTTTCTAAGTTTCGTCCAGCTTGTTGAACAGGCTTTGTTCATTTGTGGAGATGACATTCAATGATCGATTCATCAGGGAGACCCAACCTTCATTGTTACAGGTTTTAGCCACAGGAAGGACACATTTATCTGGACTATTTGACCGTCTTTGATTTTTCAGCCGTTTCTCTCCTCTGCCAATTCTCTCCATCAATACTTTTCGCGAGTTCCCTCATTTTCAGCCGTTCCCTTGGCTCGTAGTTCGGCTGAAAAACGCTTGTTTGTGCGATTCCCGTAAAGGTCCTTCTTCCTTCTAACAGAAGTGCTGCCTGGGTTTTCATTTTTCTAAAATAATTTTTAGAGGCCTTGGGGATATTGTCATGTCACGGCTGGGGGTCTGCTTTTGCCTAGTCGGAAAGCTTTTTGCACGGTGTAAAATTTCCCCTTTCTTCAGGACTGCACTAGCATATTCATAAAGAAGATTTAGATCGTGTGTCACTCGTTCCTTCGGAATGCAGGACGTGGATTTCTGGGACACCCGTATTACGATATTTCGTTTACGATTTATGGGCGAGGTCCTAATTTGCCCGCCCACGCTAGGTTGGGGAGTTCACAGAGGTGGCGTTACTCGTGGATGCTGGCACGGTGTAAATTTCCCTTTCTTCAGGACTGCACTAGCATGTTCATTAAGAAGATCTAGATCGTGTGTCACTACGTTTCCTTCGAAATGCAGGACGTGGATTTTGGGACACCCCTTATTACGATATTTCGTTTTACGATTTATGGGCGAGATCCTAATTTGCCCGCCCTCGCTAGGGTGGGAGTTCACAGAGGTGGCGTTACTCGTGGATGCTGGCACTTCAAACATGAGAGTGATTTTTGTCCGATGCTGGGAGTTCTGGGACTTACATTTTTGGATGATATATTACCTTTGTCTTCTGAAACTCGTTTCTTTATTTTTCTGGGATCCCTGCTGGTTGCCCTCTTTCCTTTCTGGATACTGTTTAACAGCTACATCGAGCTCCGTAGCGCAGCGTCATCTTCCTTGTTGGATGTGATGGCTACGGAAGCTGTGCCTGCGTAATGTGCATTTTGTGTCCCTCATGTTCCATCGTTAGGGACTGCTTCTTTTCAGGCAAATTGTGAGGAAGTTTCTTTAACTTCTCTATCTCCATCTTCAGTCACTGCATATCCTTTTTCAATCTCCGAAATTTTTGAAGAAGTTTAAAACATGTTGAACACGCTTCGTCCTCGTAATTGACATCCAAAAACTTACTAAACTCTTGGCCCGTTTGGCGGGAGGTGATTTTAAGAAACATGTCAGAAATGAGGGTCATTCGTATTGTGATTTTATGTTTATTCCATCATTAAAAATTAGGTCAGCGAGTTTGTCGTGCGGCGATAGCTCAGTGGTATCACCGTCGTTCCCCGCACGCTGGTGCCCCGGTTCGAACCTCGGCAGTGCCACGTATTTTGCACGATTCGAAGGGTATATTTTTGACTTCCATGATAGATCGCAAAAACGATAAAGGGCGTTAAATATGGGACGAAGGTTTTAGCAGGGAACAACTTTATGAATAAAAATATCAGAAATGACTCAGCCCTCTGTTGACTGGAAGATCTTGTGGAGTTGCTGGCGAGAAGTGCACAAAGAGGAGGATATCGGGCGTATCCGCTGTTTTGCTGCAGTAGTCTTGTGAGGATGAAGAGTACGTCAGAATAGAATCAACGCTGGATAAATAAAGTCCGGAAAGAGTGACTAGTAGACTGAAATCCCGAAAGTATGTAAATTCCTGGAAGGTCAAATATTTTTAAAACCGAATTCGAAGGGTGCGTTGCTGTACTGTAGGTGTGCTGTAGCTGTTTCGGAGTTTTTCTTACTGTGTCCATTGGGAAATACACCGTGCTTATTTTTGTTTGTAGATGCAACAGTACTGTAGTATTCGTCCTCGTCAAAGGTGGTTCCTCGGTATACACGGACATAAAGAAATTGGATAAAGAGGCTGGTCTTATCAGAGTTATCAGTTAACCTGTTTCCCTGATTGTCTTTTAAGACAACGAGATGCAGTCGCGATTTCGTTTTGCCTTATAAACGTAAGCAAAAAACCTTTTCGAATTTTCTTGGTATGTCTTTTGACTGATTTCTGACTCAAAGGCTGATCTTTCTTTTCTCAGAAGATTTCCGACACCGATTTTCGCTGTTTCTTAAAAAGCGGAAAAAAATGTTCGGGTTGTTGATATCTGGCATATGTTCTCCACAGTCTTCTTTTTCTTCTTGAGATTCCTTTTTATTTCCGATGTCATCCCACTCGGGTCGGGGAGACGCACGATCGCCTTTTAAGTGAGCAGAATTTCTCTACCAACTGCTGAATCAAATTTACTGATGAAGAACCAGGCAGCGTTTGGGTCAGGTACATGTGCAGGGCTCCAGTCTATCTCATTCAGTAATTCTTTCATTTTGGGATAATCCCTTTCCATACATTTCTCTGCCCTAACTGCACGACGTTTGGGTACAGAAAAATGACTGTACTCCCAAAGCAGAACACAATGATCACTTCGTCCAAGCGGCACGTAAGGAACTTAATGCAAGGATGCAATTGTCGTCTCTACTAATGATTAGATCAAACAGCTTGACTGCTGCCCATTTCGGAACCGCGTCTTCATTTGTGACATGTTGGGTAGAAACTCGTCATTTACCAACTGGAGTAATTTCTGTTCGAATGAATTTTCCGATCGCGAGGCAGTACGTGACACCCAATCGATATCGGGAGCGTTGAAATCTCCAAGTATTAATAAGTGTTTTGCTACGGCAGATTTGCTTTACCTCTGTGATGAGTAGCTCGTCCGTGTCCGTTCGCTGTCCTGGGGTCGATATACCACGGCAATATGGAGGTCTGGTTGGTTTTGGGACTTTCAGTTTTACAACAAAGTATTTCGCAAGACGAGAGATCCTATTTTGGCGAGGGTCCATCCGGAATGAAAGTCAATGCCTTCTCGTATGAACATTGCGATTCCACCACCCTACGTCCCGTTTCTATCCATGCGGATAAGCTGAAAACCGTCTATTCTGACTTCTGTGTCTGCGATTTGTTCATTTTAACCATGTTTCAGTTAGAGCTATGAAGTCAGGGTTGTAAATGGTCCACGACCAGTTTTAATTTCATCCATTTTTGTTCAATAGATCTGCACATTTGTGTACATCATTTTAATCTTGTTTTCTTCCCTCGATTTCTGAAGATTTTTAGTTCTTTCTTCCACATGGCGATTTTTGCTGGATATTTCACAAGATATATACAGTCTCTCTGTCTGGAGTTCAAATCTATAGGCATTTGGTAGGGCTTTTGACCGGCGTGGTTGCCGTCAATTTCACCGGATGTTCCCTCATAAAAACAGAGCGCACCGTTTTGACAATTTTGTTGTCTACAATTTTTCAAGTTTTGTTCCCCTCGTATTGACGTCTTTTCAATTCTGCTACCAGTGTCCTCATTTTCATCCGATCGGTGGGAGAGTAATCCGGCTGAAAAAAACTCCACGATGATTCTTTCGTAGTCGGGACTTTCGAGAGAGCAATAGATCTACCTGCTGTTTGCTCCCCAAGACGACTTTTAACGGTCTTGGTCTGAACCTCATGCGTTTCATTTTCTAACGAGAGAGCCCCAATCGAAAGATCTTTTTGATGTCGACTATCACACCAGTTTCTTGCGTATCATTCAATAAATTTTCTGAAATATTTAGCGAGATCCTGTTTTACCTTTTACCCTTTTCTTTGGCGTTTCCCCAGTAGCCTCTGCTACTCCCTGAACTACCAGACAAAATGATCTGTCCCGAGGAAAAACTCGCTTTCTACATCCTGCTTTCTTTTAGATGATGGAAGGTTGTTACAGTTTTTAATACTGTGTTCAAATTGGTCTTAATCTGTGAGACTGCTGGTTGATTTGCAGACATCTCTATGGACCTTTCAAACAGCGTGAGTTCTCCTGACAATGCGTTTTGTTCGAATAGCACCGGAAAACCTAAATTTTGGTTTGTGGCATCCAGGTCTGTCGATACGTCGCAGGCGCACTTTTCCTCATTACTTTGCTGGCTACCATGCCCTGCTTAATTGTAGTTGGACTGGAAATTTAAAGAACATGCTGCTGTCAGATCGTCTGTGGCATTAACGTTCCTACGATTACTGTTTTTGACTTTTCAGAGACCGTCGATCGCTGATTTACTTTTTGCAGTCGGATTCTATGTGCACCAGATTTCCCGAACCTAGGGAAACATGCAGACATAAGTTTCTTCTCGCTTATTTTTCTTTCTGGTCATCTTTATTTCAACTGACTCAGGAGGTTTTCTTCTAATGACATCGTTCTTTTCTCTTTTTGTTTCAGCTTAATGTTATGTCGCTATTGACTTCTACCGTTTCCTTGCGATGATTATGAGTCTAGCTTGCTGATGTTTTTCAGCTCATTTGCATCGTGTTTTCGGTGAGTTAATTTTTGTTATGTTTGATGAGGACTGCTAGTATTTCCGATAGGAGATCAGAGTCTCCTTCTTATCTCAAAACTTTGGTTGTGAGTCCTTGGCATCCATCACAGTATGCCAGCCCTTCATCGTTTAGCTTAGTTTTGGTAATGTTCCGTAGTGCACTGCTTTTCTTCAATATTGCTGCTTTGTGGTTCTTCTCAGTCTGCTGAGAGTGACGTTTATTTTTCTGGTAAGTTTTTGTCACATGAAATCGAAAACGGTTTACAAAGATAGGAAAGATCATTATTTTTGGAGGATATACTATTTTTTCTGTCTGCTGGCTTCCCGGGCGTGGCCGAGCGGTCGAAAACATCGGTATCCAATCGAGAGGTTGGTGTTTCGATTCTGTTCGGAACAGACCGAATTCATGATTCTATCCTTTCCTTTGCGATCAGAAGTGAACTCGAGGAGCCTGTTTAATAACTAGATTGCGCTTTCGGTCAAATGTCTGTTTGGTGACTTGGAGCTCTGATTTGTTGATAGGGCATCAGTAGCCGGAAGAATTCTGAGTAGGGTCGGCGATGTTATTTTGCGTCAGTGCGAGCAATGATCCCTAAAAGTAATGGCGAACCCTTTTTAGAAACTTTGCCAATTTTTCTCACTTGCTCCTGTATCAGCAGCAGAGGATTTAACCTGAGGATCTTTCGGTAAGAACAGAGGTATGTTTGGGTAGACTGTAAAATATTCTTGGCCTTGTTTCGGCTTCGAATCCTTTGTCTTCAGTCCTTCAAATTCAACGAACTTTTCAACGTCGCCCTTTTTGTACATCATCCAGCTGGCATGTCGCATATGTTTGTGTATCCAAAGTATTACAGCTTCTGCCTGAGCTGGATGATAGAAGTAATTTGCGTGGGCTGGTTTGATCTCCCTTTCGATGAAAGGAATTTCCTCCACTGATTTACTGTTTGAGCTCTGTAGACGCAATGTCTTTTAGCTTTACATTAGATATTCTCGAGGAGGCTATGTTTGCATAGGTAATTTCCTTTGTTGGAATACTGGTGTTTATTTTCTGGGTGAAAATGAACCTTCTATTTAGATCAGCCATTTCTTGTTGCAAAAAAGTGGATGCAAGATTGACTCTGCAGAGGGATGATGGAAATATAATAAAGAGACCAATATAATATCAAAGGGAGCTGCCCCAAATACCAGGAGGACCCTTTTCGAAATCCAAAGTTGCGAGTTAAGGGAAGGAAACGGACAATAAGGACGATATCTTCCGAAGTTAAAATGTTTGCGTAATTTAGTTTTAAAATAGCTTATGTAGACGACAACCTAATTTGCAGTGGAAGATTATTCCATATGAAAAGCATATTTAGAGGCAGAAAACTGAGACCGGTTAGTTGTGGAGCTAAGGGGTGGTGGAATGAACATGGAGGAATTACGAGAGTGGCATAGGGTCGATCTACCGGAGTGAGAGCGTTAATACGTGGGAGATTTGGGCTAGAGTTAACGCGAAACAGGAAGCGAGACCGGCTTCGAGTCTTCTAACCCACAGAAATTTAATGTTTGCTAACTGACATCTATCCGTATAAGAAATACTGGATCTAGGAAGAGAAAATAGTCTTCGAGTAAAAACCCTCTGAATTTTTCAATCTTACTGCGGTCAGACGCGTTCATCAGCCCAAACAGGGGACAGCAGTATTCTAGAATAGGAAGAACAAACATGCGGTATGGTTTAACTTTTATTTTCCGAAGGAAGAAATTATGTTATATAAAACCACATATCTGTGCAGCCTTTGCAGAAATTCGATCTGCATGAGGGTGATAATGCTAAAAGCTTATTCGTGTAACTTAGACCTAAGTCTTTTATGGTTGATCGTTCTAAAAAGTGTACTGTCTTTGAAATACAGAGGGGTCCAGTAAGATTAGCGGGGCCAAAAGGCAAATACTACTCTTGGATGGAGAAAATTTCATCTCGCCCAGAGTACAGTTCGAAACGTGAGAGCATAAGTAGATCAGTGTTGATTTTATCCACGCAACTACAAGGTGCAGTCTTTTAGAAAATGAATAAATGCACTTGAGATCGTCGCGTAAACGAAATTTTGTGAGTAAAGTTAAAATTTTATATATACAGCACGAAGAGAATACATTCCAGAACCGTGCCTTGAAAACGCCACTCGTGATCGGCTAAGGCCTCGAATAACAGCTATTACCTACTAAAACCATCCGGCTGCGGTTAGACAAGTAGGAACCGCTCAGCCTAAGGAGAGGAGGCCGGATGCCGAGGGCTTCCAGATTCACCAGAAGATCGTCTGTGCGGTACCTTGTCAAAGGCTTTGCTCAGGTCAAAGTAGATTACAACCACTGACTGCTGCTCATTACGGTAAGCGACGAGGCTAAGAAAAGCTATGACACACTTCGCATGACTTCCTAGGTAAAACAATATTGCGAATCGCTTAAGAGCCTATTTTCAGGCAAAGTCCAGAATTTGATTAAATTAATTTTTCAAGTTTTGCTAGAACCGGCCTTTCCAGAACGCCTCGATAATTGTTTACGTCCGAACGAGATCCCGACTTGAAGACAGGAAGAATAATAGATGTCTTCCATGGGTCAGGAAAGAATCCATTTAAAAGATAAACTGAGAATATATGGCTACAATCGGGGAAGCTCGGCACTCCTCTTAATAACTGAGTTTGGAATACCTTCAGTCCCCGAATAGCAAGTTTTTAGACGACCATTTGCTTACGAATTCAGTTCTAAGGAGAAATCAATAGTGCTGATAACATCTCTTGTACCGAGGATGCCTGAAATGCCGGAACCGATTCATATTCCATCGTAAGATTATTTGCAGAAAGCACTAACAGTTGTGTGCCTTGCCAGAGTGCTTTCGAGAGCGGTGTTCTTGGCTTCGCTTTAGTAATGGAGGAATTTCTATAACCCTCGTTTACAGAGGATCGACGGCGGAACAGTTTATGATTTTACAGAGTTTGGCCCACTGGAGGCAAGATTTCCTCTGTCTGTCAACGCAAGACGAATCTTAGGGGCTAATTCAAAAATCTCAAGTGGATCCTTAGATGTACAGAGGATAACGAACTAGTATACGATCTTTCGAACTGAAAGTTTCACTTTTTGCCCTGGGTTGAGGAACGGTGGATTCCAAAACGTCGGGCTTGACTATTTTAAGCGCACAAGCTCCAGGATGCGATAGAAACGACTGACATGGAAGTTGGCAAAGACGTGTTGCGTGTCGTTCATGGAGTGAGAAACGCCATCCAATGAGTCCAAAAAGCTAATAAAGCTCATATCATCTGCGAGGTCAAAAGCATGATAGGTACGAACGCACCAGCCTTTTGATGAAAACAATCGGAAGCGGCAACAGTGAATTAGTGTAATGGTCACTTGGAAGAGGTCCCGCTTTTAAAAATCAACGAAGAGGGGAGCAATGTCCTTTGTGAAAACTCAGGTCTTAAATATGCTTTTCTCTCTCTCTTTGACAGCGTTTGCAATCTCCACCGGTCGTATATAACTGATCATTCGTGACCACCTCCCGCTCAAACGCATCTATTGTACAGGGCCCCAGCATCCGATTTTACCTTAACACTTCTCTGATTGTCTACAATTTGTTACTGTTAACACAGATCCGTTGCATTATAAACTATCCTCTCCTTCTATCTATACATGTGTGCCTGATGAAGTGCTTAACGATTCTGCCGACATTATATGGTTAAACTGGTCCTAATGATATGCTGACAGAGTGTGCTATCTACGACATCCTCGGACGCTACACCTATACATATCCAGATGTTATTCTGCCGTTAAAAATAATAAAAGAACTTTATATTATTTTCCCTATTTTGAAATGTTTTTCCGATAGTATCTTTATTTTTTATACATAACTTTATGATTGTTTAAGAATATCTTTCAAAACTGATTGCGAAATTAAGTTTTTTTTGTCTAAATCTGTTAACAGCATACCTTTTTACATTTTTAGGATCAGATATGGTTTAAGTAACTCGGATGGGTGACAAGCCTGATGCCTAGGCGTCTTCTGTCTGCGCTGTTGAATGAAAGCTGGGCTTCATAAACTGCGCTCATCCATCTTGATACCTTCAGATAGAATACAACTTTCAGTTGCATTTCTCAATCGTTCCGCTAGATGTAAGCTCACCTGAGCAGCAGGCTCTCCTAATTGTCTTCGGTGCGGAACCTTCTGTATCTAGCCAGGGAATACTTCAGTTGATACTTACTAATATCTAAATGGTCCGTGCGCAACTAGAAATCAAGGGCTCGAGAAGGCCACTGACGAATTCAAAATATTCTTCATGTGCGGGAGAGCTGGTTACAATGTGAGGACGGTCGGATTTGGTTTCCCGTCTCCTTTGCTTCAAAGTTATTTATACCATCTCTTACAACCCCAACCCAACTTCCTGGCCTCTATAATTTCCTAGAAACCCCACCAATGTGCATTGACGATGGCCGTCATGGCGTACGAGAAAAATTAACAAAACTCCGAACAGCATACCATATAGGACGTTATCTCTGCAGGACGATCACAAAATAGTCCACATGAGAGTAAAAAGCATCACTAATGACAACCCAGCCCAAATTCGAAGTCAAAACAGAACGCACCTTGCCTATGGCCTATTAACGCTCTTGTCGGCACTATATGTAAAAAGAACAAACACTGAGACGGACACCTAGGTGTAGGAGTTAGCAAAATTGCAGCTGGGGAGAGCCAACAACATCTACTCAACGGCCGACCCACAGCGTTAACCGAAGCGACGTGAATCAACCGTAAAATGCAATTTCACGCAAGTTATCGAGGAAATTAAACAGCCATCCAAACACTACTCTAGTCACAGGAAGCCATCTCTCCCAACGTCATCACAACTGCAGCTATGATGAAATTGCCCTAATCACACATCCACTAACATTTCAAGAACAACAGGAATGTAGATTATGCATGTATAGTGTGACTATCACACAAAAAGCAAGAGGGATAAGTGAAACTAGAATGAGAGCGCTTTGGTTAATATTCTGGTATTGAACATGCCTTCACTGCAAATATGAGAAGTACGAATCATTCCTTCCAATTCCCATCATGTTCAGCGTGCCATCATACTTTTTGTAAATCTAACTCAACGCCTAAATCGCATGAGTTACTATCTACATCTTATAATTAATTTCTGGATCAAAGACTCCTTGACGTGGTCGGGATCCCAACCGATATTTACGAAAAACGGCTTCTTCCATCAAAACGAGTAAATTACCTGGTTCGGATGATCTAGCTTCTTGCCAGATTTCTCCAGACTTCAAAGAAATCACAAAGTTAAATTCCTACATGAAAAAAGATGCTGACAACAGGTGTGAACTAAGGAATCACCCAAGGTACACATTCAATGACGTTCGTGCTGCACCGTACCGGAAAAAAGATCTAGCAGTGGTCAAATTGCAATTAATACGAATCTGTCCGTAATTGAAGGGACGCTGACTTCGTCGGTTCGCAATTTTCCAGGCTTGTACATCTGCCGGTTCACCTTGACCTCTTAAATTCAACTGACTCCGAATATGGACGCCCCCAGTTTCACCCTCTGGTCGCCATGCCTGTCTGTATACAAACCAAATGTATCCAACGCAAGACAGAGCATAGTACTCACAATAATTAGACACGAGTTGGTGTTTATTCTTTTAGTTGTCTGATCAGCTACTTGCTCTCTCACATAAGTTATACAAACGACCCCCTTTCAATGTCCTTGATGTATTTGTAAAATTTACTTGACCCTATTGAACTCGATAGAGACTTCAAGGGAATTGGCCTATCTTTTACTTAATTAAAATGAACTGAATAGTAAACAACACAACAATCAGAAAAAAGTTAGAAGTGAAAAGGTGAGTTCTTCATAAACCTCAAAAGCACTTCAACGTACGGACGGATCAAGTGACTATGTAGACGTTTGAAATATCTGACCGCTGATTCGAACACCAAAATTACCTCCTCAATACAATTCTTGCATAAATTAAAGGGATAAATCACTCGCCGAAAGAGGCAATGGTCACTTCACCTTTACTAATACTCCGCAGGACCTGCCAGTCGTGACCATCGAATTATTCCTACGAGACAAACAGGGTGAAATGGATAATCACCTCAGACACGCCCAAATCCGCCAAGACTGAAGTTTTGAATCCAGGCGTACATCAAGATTTACGAGCATGTGAACGGCATACCCAATTGTTCGCCGACTTCAGAACGCAAAGCTTGCACCCTTTGTAGGCTTCCATTACTCTTATTTTGCGACTGTCTCTGGTGCTGGGTTTTGGAGAGGATGCGAAACGTTATGCAAATGGCCTCTCTTTCTGGCAATTGTATCTTCTTTCGATAAAGTCCATTCCCCAACGAAGCGCAACACTCATGGCGGCTTGATCGAGGTGAAATAATTCAAACACAACACGCCCGACTTTATGATTTTTACAGAAACGCAATGTCTAAGCCACAGGTTAGAGGTAGCAGAACCGGATGAAGTGTTAGCAAAACGTGAGCCACGGCGTACCAAATAAAGGTATTCAAAGACAAGGTCACACGTCCTGAAGCTATCGTAAATGCCCATCCAGCGCCCGTTGCTAACGGTCCTTCAGTCGGCCATTGCCCAACTCTAACCAACCACCGGGCTGCCAGTAAGGCTTCATTACAAGAAAAGCTAGGAACATTTTCCCTTCTTCACACACTCCTTCAAGAAGATGGAAAACCTTGGTCACGCATGCTTAATTCGTCGATCACGATGAATCGGGAGCAATATTCTGAAGGCAAAAATAGTTCGAACTCAGACATTTTTTTATCTCCGGTGAGCTGAGGTTCTTGGACTCTCAAGCATGCAGTCAGAAAAACTAACGACTCGCTCACGAATGCTACCTCGGCCACAAAATCAGTTCACGCGGCTATCCACTACAGACTTCGGCAATGGTAGTGATTAATTTGGTCCTCTTTAGCTCATTGCCCTAAAGCTCCCAGCACTACAAAGATGGTTTGAATATAAATGTTCATTCATGGTAAGAACTGTTGAAAAAGACTTTTATCATGTCTCTAGATACAAAAAGATGGGTAGATGAGAATCCATTTTATCATAACACGGAAACAAGGGTAAGTAAATTGTTTCACAGGAGGGCAATTAGTTTTCCGCGGGTAAGGGGAGACGAATGCACTCAGTTTGGGGATTTTAACAGACACGAAAATGCTGCATGCAGTGATATGAGCAATTTGCAGACACACACACACACAGGCGAGCCACACATGTTCTCCCTTCATCTCCTCGATGGATTCTGACGCCCGCTGTCCCCAAAAGTTTGGGGGTTAGAGGCACACACTCCGCGAAGACAGGGGGCGGGGCAGGAAATGGGAGAACAGCGAAACGTTGCCGGTATAGATGGATTCATTAGGCGTTAACCCGGGTTCCCCACTTCCCCACGGCGGGAGAACCACGTAGGTTCGCCATTAAAGATAACAGTGAAACCACCGGTATACTTTCGAGAGGCTGGCTGCCCAAGGGCCCGCTGTTCATTCAAATTATCTCGCAAACACAAAAGTGAAGCTAAAATCCCCAAAGCAACTGCATTCGAGAAGAGGGGGGGAAGAAGATAGAGGGTGACACTTATAGTTCGTAATTAGCTAGAACAATACAGTGGATCCCAAATGATAAAACACAAACCACGCGCATTTTACTCGTTAACTGGTAAAAATTGAGAGATATTCACTGCACATCCAATTTCCGAACATCGAGTGCGGTTCACTGTTGCACCTTCGACCAGACCAAGGAATCATCTTGCGCGGTCGGCTATAGGTTGGAAATCGTAGGAGGGATTGGGTAATGTAAGTGCGTTTTGTGTCGAATGCCAGCTCGAACGATAAATAATTCTTGGTAGTCCCCGATGCGTCCATGAACGCAGAATTCGAAGGGCAAATTTACCAGAAATCTGTAAAAGTAATATGGAGAAAAATAGAAGAGGATGAACATGCTAGAAAGTACCCTGTGAGTATCCAGCAGACAACCGAAGTTTAGCGCAATCTACCTGAATTAGTAATTCGCCGAGGGAGTGAAGAGAGAGAGAGAGGGTGGGAGATGTTCACCGCACGGCACCAGAAGCATTGTGAGGACGAAGAGGTTGAGAAAGTGGCACACGGTGGTCTACACTTCTGAAGACCTACTTACTTGTACTTCATACGCCTTCGATCATGCCAGATCTAGCCGGCTTTAAGGATTTCACAGACTGTGGCTCCGCGTGTGACGATCCGCGGCAGCAGATCTGGACAGTTCAGCCCATTTTTCTCGCCAACAACGGAGGCCGCAAACCGAAAGTCTAAGGACCACTTCAACAAGATTTATGAGGATGCACTTGAACAAACAAAGTTAGAAATGGGGTGAGCAGAACCGCAAGTACACCGACAACCGATTTTGAATGCAACTTTGAGAAGGCAAAGGTAGTCTTGTCAATGAGCCAAAATATTTGTATGCACTGGAGCAAGTGGTTTTATACGTGCCTATGTGGATTTTGGGCTGGAAAGAAGCATCCTGAATATTGAATTGGAGTTCTGAAAATGACTTCGGAAAAATTCTAAAAGACAATTTGGTAAGTGTGTTAACTTTCGATAATTTATTGCAAGGCCTTTAAATTTTCATCGCTATGACCGCAAGATTACCAAAGACCGCGATGTTAACGGCAAGCAACACGACTTTTCATCAGGGTCCCATTTCAAGGTGATGCAGCAAGTCAACTTTAGGGCGCCGAAGCCAAAAGCTGTATTAAACACCTTTCCAGCAACTGATGTCTAGGTTCTGTTCCTCGACTTCTCCCATCCTATACGGAGAGGCAGGACAAACTGCCAGCCCTAGACCACCTCTATGTGCATCTATTCTTTTGCTCTGCATCTGTGGGGCCAGAATATAATGGTCGCACGAGCCGACTTTTGTCCAAAAGGATAAAAAGAACACCTTCCAGTATGTCTAAGGGGCCAAATAAAGAACATAAACAGGTTCCTTCTCGCGCATAGGGTGAGACACGGGGTCATCACATAGATACCAGATGCCTTCCAGGTGATTTACAAGGTACCCGTAAGCTATTCAGAATTCCAGGGACAGCGTCTGCTGGCTACGACAGAAGCGGCTGTAATCAGGTTACGCAAGCCGATCCTGTTCGCCGAAAATAATTTCAATTACCATGACAGAAAGGCGTGAATTCAGCCACTCGCATTTAATTACTTGTTCCACCGACCACCATTCCTTTGAAGATGATCAGAAGATTGACCGAAATTTTGTATCCTCCCCTCCCTTTCCCCACCCTGAAAACCGCACGATTTTGTTTTCTAATGGCCCGCATATTTGTCTTAGTTACACAGCCACATAAATGTAAAGGCCAGAGAACTTACCGAAAGCAGACGAATGGTCGCCAAATTATCTTTTGAATTCAGAAATTCTTTTTCCAACCGTGATGAGGTCTTGGTCCACAACAAATGTCAAAGCAAAACAAACTTACCTTATGCAATCGCGTTGGCACGCAAAACATATAAGAGAACAACCTCCAGCATGGTTAAGAAAAGGCCAAATAAAGAATCTTAACAGCTCTACTCTCGCGCATAGAGTAGCCACCCTCGTCTATCCCAGAGAGGCCCCTCCGAGGGATTTACAAGGTCCCCTCAAGCTATCCCAAATCACTGGAATGGGGCCTGCTGGTTATGGCAGAGACGGTTGCAATCACGTTACGCAAACCAGTCCGGTGCGCAGGAGAACTTACTACGGACCCGGCAGTAGCAATGGTCACCAAGCCATCCAAAAAGCAATTGAACGGGCTGATCAGAAGACTGACCGCAATTTTGCCTGCCCTCTAGCAACCGCAGGATTTCTTTCACTTGCCTGCAAGAATTTATTGAAAACAAAAACGTGCAAACGCCAAGCAGTCTTTCGACTTTACAATTTCGTCAATGGTCGCAAAATGCCACCTAAAGGGGCGTAATTTATCTCACCCAATTCGAAGCATTTCTTCCCCGCTAGGAATCTTAAAGAAGGCGTGGACAGCAGAATGAATTGAACCCAACAAATCTCACCGACGGCGAGGAGGCTACCACGAAACATGTTGGTAACAATAAATCCTGCAGGTGTACGGGCAAAAACTGATAACATTAATGAACGCTCGCTTCACGAGGGACGAAGAGTGTATGGCAGAATGTCTTTTGTCGGTTTAACTTCGAAATAGCAGCGGTGGTGGCGTTATAAAACAACCTAGAGCCGGCGACTGTTCGTTCAATCGTGCAGTGAAGTCGTCGCTTTATCACATTTGACACAGTGATCAACTTTGAAAGGGAGATATATGCGCACCGGTTTTCCTGACACGATATTTCGGTAAAGACTTTCTGCTCTGAGATGGTGATACTTATCGATGAATTTCCCCGGATACCCGTTTCCAAGAAAGACATTCTTCAGGAAACTGATCTCATTATCGATCGTATCAAATGAACGAATTCTAGTGGCTTTAGTGAACAGGCACATAGCCAAATTCGATTTGCTCTGAGTTGGAACGAAACTGAGTAAACGCCTGTATTGACCTCTCCAACTGGTTTTTCTATAGATGGACCTCTAATAGGCAATGACCGTGTGCAGTTGAATAAGAGGTCGCGAAACTTTATGACATCCTTAAATTCTGCTTATTTCGTCGACTTTGCCTTTTTCTAAGTTATTCGGGAAAAACAATGCTCGAAGTAGCATCGTCGACCAGAATATAATTCTTCCGGATAAACGAACCTTCATCAACAAATAACAAGTCACCAAACGGACATTTCGTCTGAAAAGGCAATCCCGTTATTAAAGGGTTTCCAAGTCCACTTCAATGATTGCAAAGGAAGGCTCGAACAATATCTCAATCTCTTCTTAGCATACTCAACTGCTATCCTTCAGGATGAAGAATGCGTTACCGTCTAGGAAAAGGCGGATGCTTCACATAGCTCACCGTCACCAAAGGCTCTTAAAATCATTCTTGAAAAGAATGTTCAGGCTCGACACCACATAAAACGGAGAATGACTTCGTAAATCACTACGGGATGTAGTTTTTTGGCGGATTACGAACCGACGGAAAGGCACAAAATGAGGATGCTGAGAAACGAACTGAAGAGGAGAATCGAACAGGGGGAAAAATGGCTCCAAATAAAGGATGTAGAAATAAAAGCGATGGTATTTCTTGTGACAGACCCCTTACATTATCAAGGCTGGTCCTCACCGAGACGACGGATGCTAAATACGAAGTACCCAAATGTACAGAGCTCGTATAACAAAAGGAAGGCATTCCATAACTAGGTTGACTACCACACATCAGCCTGGGCATGATGAAGACCAGATCGTCTCAGGTCGGTACTAAAAACATTATAGCATCAATGCCACGAAATGAGAAGAAATCTATACGGAGTGAGTTACCAAGTCACACTCGGAGATATTTGTACACCAAATGCCCAGCCCCTTCGAAAACAGACGAACCTCAAGCACTAGTCTCAAACCGAAAACCCCAATGTCGCTGCTCCCCACGGAAACGTGCGCTCAAAAGCCGAAATCGCGAATAGAAAGGTTTCATAGATGGATACCAGCTCTTCGAATAGACCGAGAAAATAGACAGGAGGGTGGAGTGACGTTATAGGTAAGTGACAGGAATCTCGGCAGGCGAATGAGCGCACGCTATCTTCCCTTGAACATGATTTCTCTGGATAAAGATTAAAATGAACTGTTCACAAAACCTACAATTCTTGACGATCTACAGACCACCAAACATTTCCAAGTGCAGCTGATGAGTCACTCCTTCGTTTGGTCGAGGAGGTAGCAAGTCACCAGGAGATGCTTATTGCTGAGATTTCAATGCACCTACAGTAGACAGGGTAAATCTGACAGTTGACGATGCTCAAATTCCTTCGGCAGCAAACTAACGGATCTCACTCTCGATCAACCTCTGGCACAGAAGGTTTAACATACCAACGAGATTTAGAGAGCACCAGAGAGCCAACTGCCTGGACCTTGTATTTCTACGGGAAGGACTTCTCTAGCATTGATGAAGTGTATTCTACTGACTTTGGTAAGAGTGACCATAGTACGCTGATGTGGGATTACTCACTTTATTCTCAGCGCCAGAAGAGAACGCAAGGTGCTAGAAATATATGGAAGGCGACTTCAACGTGATGAGGAAAGAACTGATGTCCGTGAAATGGCATTGTTTGTCCAAAGGAATCCGAGGATGATGGGCGATCGTTTAATACGATTTCACTTTGATCTGATTGAACGCTGTTGTCCAGTGAAGATGCAAAAACGACAAGTCGCTGAGCCTGGGTAACAAAGAGAACTTAACTAGGCGGTTAAAGAAGAAAAATAAAAATGGAAGATATTCAGGAAACAGGGTCAGGAGAACATCTCGGAAGAATTTCTTCACCGCGAAATTTTTGTCAAACAAATGATTCGTCAGGCAAAGAAGAACTAAGAATCAAGAATTATCCAGCAGGCGGAAAAATGCGTCTAAAAATTTTAACCCATTATATAAATAGTCGATTGAAAAACAAGGACCCAGTCGCAGTACTTTACTGATGGGAATGGTGTTAAAGTCGTTGAAAACTGCGACAAAAGCCGAATGCACTTTAGGTCGGTTTCTGTCACTGCATTCACCTAGAGAACCGGAACTCAGCCTGACCCACGCAAAGCAGTGCCGTTATAGACGCCGGTCCAGTGCTTGAATATATAATCTTTCCAGAACCTCTCGTGGAACGAGGAACTGCGAAAATCTGAAAAGAAGCGATCATCTGGTCCGGACGATATCACTGGCCAAGTTCTTTGAACGAACTGGCCAGCGAACTGTCCAAAACCACTAGCGCGTATATTTCTAACTCTTTGTCTTTGAATCTGGGAAACTGCCATCCGAACGGGAAGGCATGCAAATCATATACTATATACAAGATGTGCTCGATCGAATGTCAACCAATTATCGGCTGTCAGCCCTACAACTCCATTTGCTGTAAAAACAATGGAATCTATTGTCAAAGGTACATCCATATATATATATATATATATATATATATATATATATATATATATATATATATATATATATATATATGTATTGGTAAGATGAAACGACAAAAGAGAGAGTGGGAGACTCAGGATGGACATTTCTGGCTTGTTAGCCGTCACCACCAGCCATACCCAGTCCCAGAGTGGATCAACTAGGATTCGAAACCCCAAGACCTTTGGTAATTGAGTCGATGCTACTACCGATGAGCCATGGGCCGTATTTTGTCGGCTGCGATCGGGGAATATGATGATAGTATGCGGCTCACCAATCTAGCTTTAAGGAACATGCATGTTCCGTTTGTGCCCCTGGAGCTCACTTTCAGAGCCCTCGCCGTGGGTCGCATAGCGACGTGTAGCATATGCTGATAAGGTGAACAGAAAAAAGACAAAGGGAAACCGGAGTGGCCGTTTCTGGCTTATTAGTCGTCATAGCTGACTCATCGCTAAATCTCGAGTGTGACCACGGGTTCCTCAGGGTTCAGTTCTTGGCTCTATCCCTGCGAATCGACATAACGATCACCATGCACCCAAATCAATGTATTATCTGGAACCACACGCCTGCTACCGGAGGTAGAGGCTCAGAAAGATCTAGGAATATGGATCACGCCCTCACTGAAGCCATCGTTCCATTGCTCAAAGGTAGCAAAATCCGCCATGTTAAGCTTGTATCTAATTAGGCGGGCGTTTGCAAAGTTCGACAAAGGGTGCTTTAATAAGGTCTTCGGGATGTTCGTGCGACCACAACTGGAATTTGCCATACAAGTCTGAAGACTGATATCGAAAGACTCCAACGACGTGCAACCAAGTTGCTTCGATGTCAAGGCTACTCTGCCTTAAGACACGATTGTCAAATCTTGATTTGCTTCCCTTTGGACTATAGACAGTTACGTAGTGACCTAATGCGAGCGTCTTGCATGGTGTGGGTTCAGGATTGTTGCCTCAAATCCGGCAACTTCTTTGAGCTGGCCACTACCACTACTTTGAGAGGACGTCCTCTCAAATCCCACCGTAGTCTTGGTGGGCATAGGAAACATGCATATTTTTAGTTCTCCAACTTGAACAATTTGAATTCCGTTACCAATTCACTGGTACTCTTCCGGACAAGACTGCTGCAACTGCACGCCCGTACTTGCTTTCTGCACATCTGGAAATTTTTTTCGTGCCGAAATCCCTCACAAAACGGCATCAGATTGAAATTTGTTTATCAACTTAGTCAACTTGACTACGCAGGCTCTATACCAATAACAACTGACAATCGCCCAGTGAACCAAAAGTGCACAACTTCTTTAAGATCCGAAGTCATTGAGGACCGACATCTACAAACGGATGAGTCATTCCTGAATATTCTTCATACCGTTTATAGTTTTAAAGCGGTTTTGAACAAGTAGGCTCATTTATTGCTCATATTGCTTTAAATACTCGCGCTCCTCGAATTTGATTTGAAATTTTCGACCTCCAAGGAGTTTTTCATTTGGAGATTTCTGGTCTACCTTAAGCTTGGATCTCTATTCGGCATTCTCTTCTATTTTGGCGTAAGCTTACTGCGCGGAAACAACTGATATCTTTCTGTGCACTTTAGTCGGCAGCTCTTCGAGATCTTCCAATCCACGAACCGATGAGTCGTTTTGATAATTATTCGTGAAGATGATCTCGCTTCAAACTTTGCCCAATAACTTTAACAATCTTTATCGTTTTTGGTGGTCTATCATGGAAGTCGAAAAATATTATCTTAGAGAAGTGTGCGAAATTCGTGGCACTGCAGACATTAGAACCAGGGCACCAGTCTGAGGCCTCTAGATCATACCGCTGCATTATCGCCACACGCCAACGCTGCTGATTAAAATTTACATGATGGAATAAACTACTCATAACACGAATGACTGCACTTCCTTAAAATCGCCTCCCGCCAAACGGGCAAAAAGTTTATAATAATAGGTTGATAGATAAAGCACCGCTAGGACGTCAAACTCCTCAAAACACAGGAAAAAAACCTAACATAAACTCCTTCTTTCTGCTGCCACTTTAGCGTTGTTTTTGTATCGGGCTTAATTACTAGTGTGCGAAATGAGTTTATTTTAAGTAAAAACCCTGTCTTCAAAGGCATAGTAATAGCAAAATAGGCAAATAAATAACTACAGCATAGGAATTTATGTTTCGTGTTAAGAATTTTTGGGTCAAGAATAATCTGTCACTTATGGGTTTTCGAGTGTTCATTTGACAGGCTTAGAGTCGATCGCGGGCTATTCAATTTTCCATAACATCCAATCAGATGCGAGTGCCTAAAAGTACATCGCTCTGGTGTAGTTCGGCAATTAGATAGACTTAGCTGGGCTGATCTCTAAGAAAAGGTAGAAACGGATTATGGGCATGAACCATTCAACTGCCAAAAAATTCAAATGCTACCAACCAGCCATTATATTGTATTTTATAATATGATATTAGTTATTGACTGATCTCGATCAGACAATAATTCATGAATGATAGATCTGAACACTGACGTGGTGAAACTTCTGCTCAGATTCTCTGGTGAATATCGAGGCAAAGAACCGGGGCCATGTACTCGGTTTTCTCTCCCACTAACGACTTCAACACCATTATCATCCTTAAGTCTGGTAAACGGATCCTTGTTTTTTAGTCAACTATGAATATAGTGGAGTAATATTTTGGGCTTATTTTCAGCCTGTCGGATGATTTTGAGTCATTGTTCTTCCTTGCTCGATTGATTAATTTTTTTGAAGACATTTCATTGACGACGAAATTTCTCGAGATGTACTGGT
>WEDG01006407.1:0-52193 GCA_017591395.1 Schistocephalus solidus
AAATTCGAAAGCAATGTTCCCTAATTTCTTCGGAAAGGTTTATGGCGTCTTCGTGAGATCACACGTAGATTACGGAATACCAGACTGGATACCGTGGATGACAAAAGATGTTGACCTCCTCGACCAGGTGCAACGGAGAGCAACGAAGTTGGTCGACGGTCTTTAGACTTTAACGTACCAAGATAAATTGAAAAGGTTTGACTTATCAACTGTTTCCTACTGGCACTTACGGTGTAGCCTGTTTTGGACATTTCGGATTATCCGGGGCATGATTACTCCCTGAGATCGTAGGATTTCTTCGATTTGGCCTGCAAAAGGCATCTGTGTAATCATCCTCGCAAGGTCAATAGCGAACGCACGCGATTGAACCTCAGAAAGTGTTTTTCAGCTACCGACCTTGGAACTCGTTACCAATCGAGACGGTTACCGCTGACAGCATTTCTGATTTTAAAAGAAAGCTTGGTGGCATAATATTTAACAAAAGTGGACCTTCACAACATGCTTACTTAAAGCCAGCTTTTAAAGTCTTTTGGGCTCTTCTTTTTCTTCCACAATGTTTCGCCTATAACTGTGAAAACGCAGTTGAATTTATGTTATGCTTTGACTCAAACATTTTAAAATATAAACCATTTTATATTAACTGTTCACATGCAATGATAACTTTAAATTAATAGGGTCATCAAGGGTAATGCATGTACCCCTTTAAAATATGCAAATATACGTTCTCATCAGCATGTCGGTCCGATATCACTAGTGCATTTTTCTACTAGGAGCGAGTTTTGTTCTCCTTACAAACCCATTAACCCCAGTCAACATTAACATTTCCGATAAAAATGTCTCAGGAGAATTTCTAACTATCTGCTCTTTACATTTAATATTAAACCACACTGAACTGTGTCTTTTGTCATTGACAAGAAGCTGACCAGCTATTCACGACTTAACTTACACGATTGTGCTTTCGTTTAATTTTTTTCCAATGATAGTGCCCTTCCAGGTAAACAAATATAAATTACTCTAAATAACCCGGAATGTCAGAGCATGCTACACCACCAATGCCTATAAGACAGGGAAAAGAATTCCAGCTTTTGAAACCTGTCCTGGTACAGTTAATACTTAAGACCGTTGACCAGCTTCGGTGTCCATCATTGCATAAGTTCGAGGAGGTCAAAAAATTTCTTCGTGAACTTTGTCCAAGCTGACATTCCATTACCTTAATGTAGTCTCATGACGACGTCAAAAATTATCCCGAAGTGATTAGGGTAAACACTTTAAACGCACGAGCGATTATTATGCTCGGGCATGATAGCACAGACCCAAGCAGTTGTCTTGACCAGAATGGGGCGAGTGCTAGGCAGTATTCCCATATTTGAACATTGCTACCCTGTCTTTGGTTTTATCACCGAGTCTAGTCCTTCTGAAATTGAAAAGATGCAAAGATATTTTACTCCCAAAATCTTACAACCGACAGGTTCACCTACCTTATACTCAAATAGGAGCCATCTCACCAACCTAAACGTTCTATGGGTGTGGAGACTGAAAGCTGGCTTCCACCTCATGTTTCAAATACTCCCTGAATTCCAGCCCTTATCCCGTTAGTCGTCCATAAATCCTACGTAATCCTTCATTGATTATACCTCCCCCTATATCCTCCACATTTAAACACTTTCTGTTCCTTGATTGCAGGTATTGCTTTCTTTGGAATAACCTGCCAATCCAAATGAGGTTATCAAATAACCTCTTTTTTTAATTGAAGACTGCACATTTATCTTAACACTGATTCAATTAACCTTATATATTACTCTTTCCTTTCGAGCAGTTTTTTCCATGACCTCCAGCCTCAGATTCATCATCGATTATCATGCCACCTAGCACCCCTGAGTGCATTTTGTTGATTTCTTCACACCCCATTACCGGATCTCCCATTATCCTTTCATAATACGCTCAGAAGTAACCCCTAATGCTACTTCATATGCTCTCGCGGAGCAGTTGTATTCCTCCAACACAAATTTTTTTTTAGAAAAGACGATCTTCGCAGCTGCTTATCGTCCCCTATTGATTTCGACGATCATTTAAAATTATTGACAACTTCAATCGCTTGCGTTGTTTTCGCGGTTCTCCTCTTTCTTTACCATTGCAAACGGCTAAAAGCTCGTCCACCGCGCCATAATGCGATGGAAATTGTGGTCCTGTCCTTCTTCCCGGTGTCGAACCTAAAAGGGAGAGTTGACGATCGTTTCGGGTTCCTCCGTTAGTGGTCTGAGAAATCAGCAATGAGGGTATCCTGGTCGCTTCACTGTAAATTCTACCATGACCTTCACGATCTCTACGGTCCATTCATCGTTTGACCCTAAGCGTAAATATGATGCCTGCGAAGATTTTCCTTGGCTTGCATCCTTGACGGTTACGCTGATAGCCATTTAATACGCATTAAGATCACACCTGGGGTTCTGAAAAGAGACCTTTGTCGCTACATGATTTCCCCAACGATGAGGAGCGTTTTGAACCCTAATAAGCTTTCATTAGCCTGTCTATTTAAAAACTTACAAACCCTATTGAAAATTTACCTTTTTCTTGAAAATTCCCAAGGATTTTATTCCCTCTCAGCTTTTTTAAACTATTTTTGACCACACTGTTTTGTGTCATTTATAATCACCACAAAACTGACCTAATATTCATTCCTTAATCGTACACCATTTCGCAATCGTTTTATTATTTTCCTGGCAGTGCCTTTCCGGTGACTCAAATAAAACATCCATCTATCTATCTATTAAATGCGTAAGCATATTTTCCTCAAATACACTAAACCGAACTCAACTGAACAGCGCGAAATATTCAAAAACCCGCTTTTGCAATATAAACCAATAGTCGTGCAGGAATTGCGGCTGAAGGTTGACGAGCGGCTAGTGTTTTTGGCTGTTCATCCCAGTTTCTACATTCATTATTTTGTGTTTGTATACGTTTCTACGCCTCGTATTTCACACCAGGTTAGGGGTTAGCCGTGAACAGCTACAAAGCCACATGTTTAAAATACGTTCCATATTTATTAACGCTTTTATAAAGCCTCATCTGTATATAGATCAATGACTATAGACAATTAATTGTCTAATATATTAGACAATTAATCATTGATATATATATATATATATATGCACTTGCATATGCAACTCCCGTTACAAATATTCCCATTGAAAAATTCAAAAGCCAAGTTGGCGAACATGCGTTTGTTTGCGATAAATTCTTCTCAGACCTTTACATTTATATAACTGTGTTACTAGGTTTAATATCCCTTATAGCCATTTACAGGCGTCAAGACGCCTGCGCTAGACCCGCGCATAGCGGAGTCATTTTTAATGCTTATTGGCTGCGATCGCCCGTACGAGTTGACTACGCGTACGCTGGTACGCACTCCTGCCACCACCTTCAAGAGGCGTTCCGCAGGTCACAACCTCAGGCATTCTTCTGCGTGCGGTTGAAAACCAACTGACCTGCATTCCAACCGTGGGACGCCTGCGTCGAATGACATGTGCGAGCAGCGAAAAGCAATACGACGGCGACTTATCGTTATGCCGGTGCAGAGCGCTCTCTGTCGGGAGAGGATAGGCGTGGGATGTTGACGCCCACGGAAAGAAGGCTTGGGACTAGAAGACAAAGGCAGGCAGCTGTGAAACGCCCTACAGGATTCGATTGAATGAGAGGCCTGACAGAGCAGGTGTCATTAAGCCCCAACGGACAAGCGAATGTCTGCCAAATTGCTATCGGGGATGCGGACAATTTGAAAAAAAACCAGGTTGGTGGATTGGGAGGGGTGGAAACAACATTGTGCATAGTCTTCTGATCATCGTCAGGGGACGGTTTCCGCCGGTTCAAGTAAGTTACTGTGGGTGGCTGAATTGATGGCTTTTGGCCATGGAACTTGATGCGTCGGTATGAAGTCTTTTTGGGCGCACTTCCTTCTACAGGACCGGTTTAAATAACCTGATTGTAGCCGCTTCTTTCGTAGCTTACACATGCTGTCCCATGGATTTTTAATAGCTTGAGAGGACCTTGTATATCACCAATAAGATATCTCCGAAATCTACGCGATGACCTTTGTGAGAATGAAGCTATTTGTGTTCTTTATTTGGCCCTTTCATATCCATCATGGAAGGTGTTCTCTTATCTTTATGGGCAAACACCGGTTCGCGTGACCAATATATTCTACCCCACAGGTGCAGCTAAAGAAATAAGTGAACGTAGACGTAGTCTAAGTCAGCAATTTGTCCTTATAATCTCCATATAGCATGATAGTTTTTGAGAACAGTACATTGGCATCAGTTGCTAGAAAAGTGTTTAATACAACTTGATTTACGCACCATCTTGCTGCGTTTTCTTAAAACAGGCTCCTCATGTAAAGTCTCAATCTTTCGTTAGCACCGAGTGATTTGGTGGTCTTTCAACCTCGAATCGATCGCGGTATCAGTTCTTTTGACAAATGTTTTTTGCAAACTTAGTCTCTTCTTCAGTGCTATCGGCCGAGTCGATACATTCCGCCGTTTGTGTCAACCAACGCACTAAGTTACGCTTAAAGTTTAGCGGCATAAAACTCCCGAAATGGATATATTAGCTGGATTACGTCTTCCTACGATAAACACTACGTCGAATGCTCCCGTCAGATCTACTCTTAAGCATATCTAAAAAAGGGAGCAACTCGAACGTTTAAGGTCAGTTCCAATGTTAACTGAATTGGCGGGCATGCCTCATTAATGGTCTCCATTGTTGAAATGTCAGTTTGTTCCGATGCAACCGAAAATATGTCCTCCACGTAGCGCCCTAATATTTCGAATTACTTATTTGGCGACGAAGCTGTAAATTTGCCATCTGGCCTATTAATATATTTGCCGAAATAGGGACGAGGGTCCAGTCCATAGCTACTCTCTCCAATTATCTGTATAGTTTGTTGTCAAATAGGAACTGCAGCTTCAAGGTACATCTTACTAACAGTTCATTGAGCGCATCCATTGGCATTCCTATATCCTGCTGAATGAAACCAATGAATAAACAGACGTAGTTGACTCTTTCCGTGACAGGCAAGTTCGTAAAATGAGATGAGACATCCATTGGAAACATCATCATGCCGTTCAGGTGGAGGCCTTTCACACCATCAATGAATTTAAAGGTATCTCGGTAACCATATGAGGCTAACTGTTTCTATACGGGCTTACATTTGTCGGCTAGTCATTTTGCTATTGGCTGCTACGGCGCATTCCTCGTATCTAGGATGGCACGAACTGGTGAACCGTCTTTGTGGACATTTGGTAAGCTGCATAGTCAAGGCATACGTGTGTCGACAGGATAAGTTGCTCTAGGTTAGTTTTGCCCATGGAGCCGTCTGTTTGAATTCTTTTTAACCAGTTAGTCCATTGTGTTTCAACCTTATCCGTACAATCCTTCTCATTTGCTGTGTTTGTCAACTTCTACTTACCCGACAGAATTAATTGTCATTCGTTGATGAACGCTCACCGATCGCTAATGGAACTCACTTGTCCCATTCTGCCTTGGGGCTCGCTCTCGAGTCCCGCCAAGAGCCGCACACTGGCTAGTATCATAGAAAAAATTGCCAGCAACGGCAAGGAGACTGGAATTTCTATTTATGACTCAATAGCCGTCATTCGCTGGTCATATCCAAGCCCAGGTTGTGCCTCACCCGAGGCTCAAACCCGTGACCTGTTGATCAGAAGTCGATCACTCTTACCATTGAGGCACGGGTTCGTTGTCTTGATTCTATCTTTCTAATGGAATCTGTCCTGTACATTAAAAAAAGCATCAGTCCATTTATCAGCCCTCGTTATGAGGATATATTTGTTTTGCCGCAAATGTTTTAATTGTTCCATGTGTGGCTTCGTTAGCCATGCTCGACATTTCTGGCCGCTCTTTAAGTATTGATAAAAGCAATTGACTAACTTATACTTAAGGTGTTGTACGCTATCTGCTAAAACTGGCTGAAGGTCCTGTGTTTGATTCAGGAAGTTCTTGGACTGTGTTGTTAGCTCTAGATGTCTGGGTTTCTGGCGGGGCCAGCAAAACTTAGGACCAAATGATAAGATTTAAATTGACGTTTATCAAGAGTTATGCACGAATATTTGTATGCGTACCGATTTGGGTCTTCAAGAAGCTTAAATTTTGGTATCCCATCGCGCGCACTCCGAAGAACGGAAGCTACCTTGATTTCTCCGTGTTTATCCGCAATGGCATGCTCTACAGCGTACCCATTTGTCTGCATTTTTTCGTCATGCTTTTATTAATATTGTCTCCAACAGCCAGGATCACAAGCCAGAGACTGATTTTGTCTATCCATTTGCTGGCTGTTAGTTAATCCAGATATGCCGGTAATCCGATTCCGCCAGCCTTTCTTGTCGAAGGAAAGACACTAGCTCTCAGGTTACAGTTCTCTCGACGGTACTCGACCGCATTTTAAAGTTTCACGATGTCAGAGTCCTCGCGAGAGGTGATAACCGTGTGATTTGCGAGCTGCTCGAGTTACGGTTTTCAAGCCCGCAGTCCATTAACAAGCGCGATGACCTCCCGTTCCCATATTCTGTTCTGTGGGGGAATGAGTCGCATGGAGAAGGCGTGGAAGACCAACAACTTCAATGACAGTAAGGCAACGTTTCGGAGCATTATAACTCCAATTTCTACAATGAATGACGAAATTATGGCAGTTACCTACGAGGACACAGGCAGCCAAGCCATCCTCTAGTCAATTATGACCGCTAGTGGTGATCGCGAGAGCTGCTAATTGTAGTTCGCATGTGATTGCTTGGCTGCTACTGTGCACCTTGTGCTTTCATAAACCTTATTCGCCATTATATATGATGCTGAGTTCGAGTGAGAATTCGAAACGTCAGGCCAATAAATTTCTTGTTCCAGCAATCGCATCCTTTCCGCCTGAATGACTTCCTGGAATTCGCCTTTTCTCTTCAATCAAATTTTCTGTGTTTGGAATAGGCGGGGTTTCTTTTGCAATAATTAGTAAATTTTGGAGTTAAGGGATGGTTTTGAATGAAATTAACGTTTTTCTCTCATGGCTATTTTCTTCTTGAAGGTCAATTATTATCTAATACTTTAAGTTTGTGTAAAGTTTTCCGGGATAGCGATTGCGTCAATCTTGGGGCTTTATAAAACCTTAGGCTTGTTTCACATTCAAGAGTTACAGAAATAGGTGTTACTTACTTCTGTATAGTTATTTGACTTAAAGCTTAAACAAGCAGTTGAGGTTATGTATAACGATAAAGTTTCAATGCATTTGTTTATGAAAGGTTGTTTAAAGCCACGCTTCAAGCTAAAGTTTTTAATCATACTTTTACTGGAATTTTTCTTCATTGGAGGCATTATTGTTTATTAGATATTATCAAGCACCCTCATTATTTCCTAATACTTTATATATTACTTCAGAAATGAGGAGGTGGAAAATGCTTTAACGTCATTATTAAGCATACCGACCTGGCCGTTTATGATGAATAACCATCAGTTTTTGTATGACTTGAAAAAATACTCTAGATACTTATCATATGTTTCAGAACATGCATTTTCGAAGTGACGAAGCCGACTTATCACGTTTAACAATACCTCTGTATTTCAAAACAATTCCTTTCTCTTTAGGAGTTTTGTTACTGCTCAGTCTGAGTATAGCATATAATTTCCAACTTTTGGTTGCTAATCGATAACATGAATGAACTTAAGTATTGTGGCATTCATCCTTAAATTAGTGGCAAATAACCGAGAAGTGTATTATTGGATTTCCTATTTTTTTTTCGGGAATATGTATCCTCAATCCACTCACCCCTTTAAACGCGCCAGTTTTTTGCATCAAAAGACAGACCTGATTAACGTAATTTTTGTAGCCCAGTAAATCCCAAAGCATTTACAGAGTACTCCTACGATCTAAAATTATTCTAAATAGCAAAGTATTAACATTTTGCCAAGTTTCTTTGAAATGCAGTTAAACATCTTGAATGTAACAAGTTTTTTAAAATTGGATTCAGCAAGCGAGAAATCTCAGCAGCATTATAGATATTTTGCATCACTTAGGAACTCATTTTGCGATTTCTTGGATGTCTAACGTGATCCTCTTCTACATATTGCTTTGAAAATATCGCAACCCACTTCTTCAAAATCTACTTTTATTACCTAGATTTATACATTCATGCGATTTAATTGCCTTTGCCTATAAAGTTACTGATTTGCAATATTCTGTTGAACTGATGTTAGCTATACTCTTTATATCGTAACATCAGCCATTTAGCCGCAAATGATAAATAAACAATGTTACCGTGGATTAATACGTAAAATAAATAAAATATATACTCACCTAAACTGCATGTTTTCATCGTTTCTCACGCTGCATTAGCATATTCAACTTAAACTGCACACACATTTCGATTATCATTTTATGATCCATAGTTCTAGTGTTAGTTTGTATGTATATTTTACAGCCTACAGATTTAATCACTTTTTGTATTTTTTTGATTTTTATCAGTTCTTTTCTTTAAGCTTTCGATCCGGCACTATTATTGGTATTGATTATGACGGCTGTGAATAAAGTAAATTTTATCGGTTCGATTAACCTTCACAAGCTTTCGGAATTTATAGAGGAGAATTTTTCCTCTATGGAATGTTTCAACTACATACACGATGAACTTAATCCCGAATCTACTCCGGAAAACCCTTAGTAAGTTGCACATTAATATCCACCTTAACTTGTAGCTGTCGTTGCGGCGAAAGCAAAGCGTTTCATGCGGATGTTAGCAAAGATTCAGAAAAGGGCGAATTTATTAAAGATCGACAACCTACAAGAGCGTATGGAGTCTTGAAGTTTCGGTTAGAAGGCATTGCCAGCTCATCGATGAATGTGGGTTGATTATGCTACCTTTGTGTCCCACGCGTGAATTGCATTACGTTACATTTTATGACATTTCCAGGAACAAACCCTAATAACTTAATTGAAATTTCTAAAATTTCTGTTACTTATAGCTATATGATATATTTGGGTTTTTTGCAGTATCTTCGATTGTGTTCACAAGATCACAATGATTCCGTTGTTGAACTTCTCGTTAAATACTGGAAACTTATACCTTATGATCAGGATGTTGTCTGCATTTCATTTATCGGAGCAGCACTAGATGATGTTGGAGAAATAGCATTTAGGCCTATTGAACAGGTAACTTACGTCCACTTCATTTCCAATGTACAATTACTTGTCCGAAAACTATTTCTGTTAACAAAATTGGAGGTTATTAGCCTTTCACTACCAAAACATAAAATAAGTATTTATAAAATATGAAAAATGGCGGTTCCTTTGCGCTTCTTGTTCATATTGTATAACATTATTTTCTCTTTCATCTGAAATGCAAATAACTTTAAAGTATTTTTTTCCATCTATGTGGTAAGGCGTTGATCGAAACTGCGCGAACCATGAACATAGTTGTTATAGCAAATGGTGAAGACAATATTTTAACGCGAAACATCGGTCGCATTCTGAAGAACGTAAAAAGAATGCTTGCCGTCACTAAAGAAAACAGTCTTCCTCCACGCTTCCTCGGCATCATGCCATGGGGCAACATTTCCGAAAAGAAGAAGTTGAACTGTCACGTAAGACGGTCTTCGCCTATTATTTTTTTCATTCACAAAACAATGCATATTAGTCAAAATGCGTATTTTTATTTCTAGGGTGGGAAGGTGATTATTAATTCTGGAGCGACATCTGGGCTATATACACAGAAAATATGCCCCTTTTTAACTGACTTACTATTAGTTGACAATGGTCGTCGAGAAAAACCTGAGGTGCTAATCTGCAACGATTTCAGGTGGCGTCTGGAAAGCAAAATTGGTGGTAAGAACGTTTTTCAGATATGTCTTTAGTAATAAGCCGATTCTTTAGTAATTTTATTTTGAAGGCCAGCCTACAAAAATATTGTCAACCTCCTTTTACCGCATATTCTCTGCAGTTTTTTTGCAAATTCCAAAAGCATTTCCTGAAAAATTAATTATTTTTGCGTGCATTGCGTTTATCACTATGTTTTAGCTGCAAAGTTCTTGTTGGTTCTTTGCAAAATATAGACAGAAATGCTTTTGACACTCTTTTGTTTGAGGTATTCAGCATTAAACTGCTTACGCGCCGATATAAAAACCTAAAATAATCTAAATAACTTCCTTTGGACCCTTTTAGGTGTATGGATTACTATTTAATTCCATTTCCGTGCGCTATTAATTATTGGTGCGAACTTTTGATGTTATGTTATCGTTTAATTCAAGAAATATGACCACTTACCAACAGGACTCGAATAATTTTATACAAAAAATGTGTAGTTATCGTGAGCTGACTTCTCAGTGCATGAATGACTTACTATATTGTTTGGGAGATTTGAACTTTTTGTAAGGGTCAAGTTAGCTCTAAATAGTATTTTATTTATCGAAAGTTATTTAAATCTGCCCTTGTTCTTTTAAAACGTTGGCACATTGGCAGTTTGCATCAAAAGTCATTACATGTCACCATTTACGTTGCTTTGCAATGGGAAAATCACAGACTGTGTGACAATGTTTTTGCCATTTGTTTACCCGAAACTTGCTTATTTTAATTATATCTCTGCATCAACTCTCTAATATTTCGATCCTTTTGTCGGATCATGGTTGTTTTGCCTATAAAAAATCAAGCACAAATTCGCTGACTGTGCATTGTGCAAAAGACAGTTAGATTAATAATTCAGAATAGCCATTGTATGTGCAATTTTACTTCAGTCTCCGATAGTTTTTTTATGACGATTAGATCCCACAGACGCTTGTGGAATATAGCTTTAAGCACAGTGAAACGGCAAATAATTTTACAAATCTTTACGAAATATTTAATTTGCTTATTGTTGCACTGAACGAGGCATCTATTCTGAATTGTTTAAAAGTAACAACGCGTGAAAATAGAACTAATGTAGTTTAATGTAGGAGTTAATGTAAATGGCCTTGTGGACAAAAAATGTTACTTTTCTTACGTTCTTAAAGCAGAGTTCTGCATCGTTCGACGTGTTGCATTCGTGCTGCACCGTATTCCTGGTCTCATTGGCAACCACGAATGAAGTTTTTTAATTTTAAAGACACCTGAAATCAAGCCTACGACTTCGCAACTGGCGTTTTTTATCACGTATATATTGGATGCGCAACCTTGTTTTTGTTAACCGTGCCTATGACTACCTGTAAGCCCATTTAAACTTCCTATATAATCCTAAGTATTCGAGTAAAGGCCTTAATAATGACCCGATTTTCAGTGGGATAAACAAAGCTACTGATCATCTTCGAGCACCCGCGCCCTTTTTTTCATGCGACAGCTGCAATGTACCTTTTCTGTTCAAGTAGAAAACTGGCATTTTACACCTCTTAACGATACCCTCCGCTGTAGTCACTTACCAATGTTTTCCTTTTTATCGCATGCCTTTTTAGCACGCAAAAACAATCGAACCGTTTGTGTTCTGTGGAACGGGAGCGTTGGAAGCGTGGTAGAAGCGGAATCAAGAATAAATCGGCTCATCCCAGTTATTATTTTGCATAGGACTGCCGGTGCTGCAGATGTTATCACAAAAGCTAGGCAGTTCAGATTGGAATACAGCGAGTACGTTTTAAGTTTGTTCGAATTCTATGAGGTTTTGTGCAATTTTAGTGCCTATAATCTAAACTTCCAAAGTTTTTTTTTTGAAATTTGCAAATCTGGACACCAGCAACGCTTATTCAAACCAAGTCCTCTATCATTAATGGGCGTGAAGACATTTTGTCTAAGCTTTAATTGTCCTAGGTCAGTTTGTTACCAGTATTTCAAAATGTGCCCTTTGAAGACTGACAACTGCAGTAGTCTAAGCAGTGTTGCCGAGTACTTGGTGTGTTGCCCTGTTATAGAGCTTCATTTATTCGCTACGTTTGCATTACTCGGCTGCATTTTGTCTGGCCTGAATCGCGTTCATCACTTAAATAATGGTTATTCTTTATACGGTTACTATTCAGCTTCACTAGTTTAAGAAACCTTCTGCTCTTTAGATCGGCTAGTAGATAAAAATGGTGCTGCATTAAATTAGTCTCGGTCACTTTGCAAACGCGCATTTTTTTCCTTTATCTTGCAATTAATTACTACTTTATTCGTTCAGTTTTCAAGATTTTGATCCTGAGCACATGACTGAACTATATGAACAGCTCCGGTTCCTACAGCAGGATATGGGAGTTGAAGACGCATACGACGATTTGAAACGGCTGTTCATAAATGAGAAGATTCTTTTTACGTATGACATGCGTTCAAAGGACCCGCTTATCAACACACTATTTTGACGCCTTTGCGAAGTACACTTTTACTGCTGCTGACTTCTTTGAATTTTCTCTGAAATGGGACCGTAATATGGGTGTATTGACCTTGGGAAGCGCATATTTGACTTCCATTCCTCAAGGTAAGTCGTTGTAATCGGATACAGGCCTCGACCGCTTTATTCTTCGGCGCTCACAGGGATAGGTGCAGTTAGTAGCTTCTATGAATGCAATTTGTTTTCCGTAAGTTCGAAATAAACGTGCGCTTTCCTTCGCCAGCTGCAAGGGTACAAAACGGATGCTTTTTTGTTATCGCAATTGGGATAACCCGAGTACTTTTGGCAATGTGAGTCGAGGATTAGAATGTAACATAATGTTGAAGTATTCTTCCATGACCTTTCTTTATGCTTGACACCTGGAAGTAAAGAATTAAATGAGCAGAATGCGAGCTACCGCCTTTATAAAGAATATATGTATTTGATAAAGTCTGCTCCTCTAACACTTATTCGTATTTTGACTATTGGCTGGTTAACATAATTCTTCGCTTTTGCGCACGCGCTTGCCGCGGCTGAAACTAAGTGGAAAGTCAACCAACGGTCATATGAAAGTTCGACCGTCGTAGTCCTAAGATGTCCACCGTGTGCTTCACAGCAGGGTTGTGTAGGGATGGATACATGCACTTTGATTATTTTGAATGATAGTAGACTTGCGCTGCAGCTACCGCACTCTCTTCTCTCACCCATCTATGGCCGGTGTTAAAACAGAGTCAAGAAGACCAGAGGCGGGGTCTTGCGCAAGTAAATGGCACAGCAAGATACTCCCCTGGTCGTTCAGGCACGCCTAAATCAGCTCCCACGGAATGGGAGGGTGATAAATGGCAAGATTGGCTGATGCGGTGTAAGCCTGCACCTACGCGTGCCACCACGCCCCCCCCTCCATGTTCGGCATTTTTTATGGGAGCTCAATCCCAATAATGTCTACCCTGCCCTGATCCGGCCTCTGTGTTCGACCAGCGCATATACCACGTGACCAATTTAGGGGGCATATACGACGAATGTCTCAGAAGTGACCGCCGAATTGCTATGGAACTTTCAGAAATGTGCACCGGTCCTAAGATGCGATGCGCAACCTTTTTATCCAAATAAAAGGCGAACTAACCCCCGTGCTTAATCTGGCGCAGCCTGTCGTTTCCTCTGCCAAAATTGTCGTTTATCACATGAAACGAAAGCTCGCATCGCACATAAACGAACATAACCACTGGGCAATCAACTGTCACAAGTGGTTGTCCCACACCTGGACCGAATTAAGCATTAAATACACAAGGCCCTCAGCAGGTTACAAGGCCGCAAACAAGGGCAGCCAGGAGTTGGTTGATGCTCGCACCTCAAATGAAAAGTTAACCAGCAGGTGTAAATGTAGCTCTTGCGCCTGCGTTACGAGTCCACCACAGGCATTCCTAGGGCTTCACTCGTTGCCACTTCCTTTAGCTCTGATATAATCCGTCGATGGGAGAGTGGGGGTTTCAAAAACCCCGTTTCCTGTTTCATTAATCCCAAATTTACTGATTTCGCAGCTATGTCTTTATATGCATACACTGAGAAATATTCAGTTATTTTTTGCTTTTTAGGGGGCTCCAACTTTAATATCCCTTCGCTCCAACCTTCAATTTAGCCTTCACTCCAACTTTTATTATAACTAAAATACAATTTACCCCCAATAATTAGGAACTTACCGGAAGGCCACCTGTATTACGGGGCGGTAGGTTCCTATGCCTGTCTCTTACTGGGGTTTGTTTCAACTCGAGTGCAAGAGGCAGTTCATACTAAATTTAGACCTGACTGACACAAAAACCCCTGATGTGGGAACCTCATCGCAATCATTCGTCTCCAGTCCACCTCGTCTTTTGTAACGAAAACCGTGTCAGGCGACTTTGCTTGACATTCTTGTGGTGATGTAGTTTACTATTAGGCGTTGCGAAATGCATAGGGCCGGCTCCGGCCGCCTCAGCCACCTGCGCCCTCTTCCGCGCCTGGGCTTCTTAACTTTTACATAACACTGAGCTCAGGTGGGGAAGTAGGGCAGAGTGCGGTTGATGCAGTGGAAGTCTTTTGTCACTGTAGTCTCATTCACGCGCCAAGCACCGTTCCTACGCCATCAGGCTATGCTGCACTCGGCGGACCTCTTCGAAACTGATGTCCGAACTGCTAGTTTAATATAGGGATACTGGTTGCCACATGCTGGCCCATTAGATCAAATATACATGACTGGAAACCAATCGAAATTAGTTAAAATTTGAGTAGCACAAATCAGCGCATAGACTGCGACTCTAAATTTCTAATTATATCTATTGCTAGATTGAAAATATGAGTCCTCTCTGTTTTTGCCCTTCGGAAATGCATTGTGTTAATTTTACAGCTCGACGCAACCAACTCTTTACGTTGGCACTTCTCCAAGATCGTCACAAGTTTATTCAGTCGTTAGTGGATATCGGCATTCAACCACATGAATTCGTCACCGCGCAGCTCCTCCGAGACCTATACAACAATTGTTCTGGTTCGGCCAATCTCTTGCGCGTGTTATACCAGGCTGGGCTGGTCAAGCCAGGACGAAGTACGAATGTCCAGCGTGCTGAAGTTCATTTTGACTCTTTTGAGATGAGCCAAAAGGGTATTATTGCTGGTGAAAAACGTTCCACAGTCCAAATTTCCCTGGAGGATATTCATGCCTACCTTTTCAGTGCACTGGGAGGTTTCTCCTGTCCGGAGTATCTGCAAAACACGGAGGTAGCTCTTGACTTTTTCGATCGCATCCGTTGTTGCTAGTTAACGTGTCAATGAAACGTTATCTGATCAAACACCGAGTCACCAGTTTTTTTTCCGGAGCCGTCCCAATAAAGAGAAAAGTTATGAGATGTTATAAAAGGCTTGGGGAATTTTCGAGCTCCCAAGAACTCAGCCTGGCGGACATAACTATCAGCTGAAAACAGACAGCAGACGTTAATAAAAAAAATATCTCTTTGTCCCACCTTTTTTGCTATGCACTTTCACCGTTAAGCCACACTGACGATGCGTTCGACCATCTGTTTTGATGAATATGAGAAAAATTTTCGGTTGTATTAAGAGTTTAAAAGACGTTTCTGAAATAGTGGTATTGGCAACCGGCTTCCCACAACCACAGGCCATGGATAACGACCGGTCCATGCCTAAGTAATACATTGTTGACAGTGGTTTATAGGTCAGTAACGAACATTTCAGTTACCTTTTCTTGGTGCGCACACTTCGATTTGTGGTTTTGGCACACCAGTCCGTAAAATAATGTTTACTCCGTGTAAATGGTAAATGCTGATCCTATTAGTACTTTATTTTATGCTCAAAGAGAACTTTATGATAGATTACATATTCCGAACTGCAGACATACATCTGGCTTAAGGATGGGGCAAGGAATATCACAGAAACTTGTGCTAGTACGAAAAACTAGTAGGGGTATTAGCTGAAAAGAGCAAGCACACCGCAAATCAAAGATGCAGCTTCCATTGACTTTTTCGATAATACTTTTGGATAAAATAAAATCGGATAAGTTGAAACATAGAAACACAGTCTGTAACCTTTTGTCGTGATCAGATCGGATAATTAAATGTAAGTTAACCATCGTAAGCTTGGTCCTTTATTTAGATCCACCTGCAATGCAGACCTAAAAGTCTTGATTCTGTGTTTACGGCATACCTAATTCTGCTCAAATATAAGCAACAGGTCAAACTGGGGTCTTTGGGGAGGTGTGTTGACAGAGACAAGAGATGACTCTTTCGTATCTTTTTAAATCGTAATCCTATCGGTCGATGTGCATGCAAAATGCAAAATTTGATTTTGAATTAAAGAAATTAATCATGCCGCCCGTCTTAATCGCATTACGTGATGAACTAATCAGCCTGATTCCTTTCGAGCTGGACCTGGGTGCACGCAACTATTCGCTTGACTTATTTTTGCAAGTATGCAGGGAATCCGCTTTTTTATTTGGTCAATGGAATTGCTCCAGACGCTGTGTCATCATCTTAATCTGGGACATATGGTTGCTCATATTGCGTAACTTGCGCCTACAAGGACGTGCGTTTTTGACTCGTACATGTTCGTCTGACTTGGTGCAGCCAACTAATCGATTTGTCAAAGTAACACAACTAGAACTTCTACGTAGATGGACGTTAGGACCTGGCCTCTGCGTCACCAGTGTGATGATGTTTATCATCGCAGGCTTGTTTTCGAGGTTCTTCCTTCTCTTTAATGGTCTAATGCAACTAATAATAGCAGTAACATAGGCATAAGTGTTTGGTTACCAGTGCATGCCTAGTACTCAATTTTACTTCTCATTCTCCATGCTCCCAAACGTCCTTTTTCAAGGGTATTTCCGGCTTTTCTGTCCTACCTATTGGTAAATGTAAAAGAAAAATGGCGCTTGATTTTTGTTTTATTCCGAAAAGGTATTTTCGCTAACGTTTTTGCACTGCGTGCCGAAAGTTATTTTGTTGGTTACAGTGTAGATTTCTATTCTCTGAGTCCTTTATATTGCAAACCGTCCAATCAGAGCTCCCAAGTTCCACTCAAGATCACGACTTTTGACTGTATTTAAAATTGGCTTTAGGAAACTTTGTTTTGCTTATTTATTACGGCCGTTTGGAATGCTTCTGTCAGGCAGCAAAAAATAACCTTTCTGGCATAGCATGTTTTTGAATTTTGAATCGAACACTGTTCTATTAAATGCAGGTAGGCCCTTTTATCTATGAAAAATCATTTTATAAGTAGGCTTATTCACAATTTCTGACTCCTTGTATCTGTGATTTTAGTACAGGATCGAGTTCCTGACAACGAATCAAAAGCAGGAAGGGTTTTAACAGGGGCGGATGCGTTTAAGATCTGATGATTCAAGTAGCAGAATCGTGCCACCCGTTTTCATAGACTACTGTGTTCGCCATATGGTATGCCATGTAAGGTTCACTGATGTCAGTCATAACGGACTAAGGTAGCATACCTAACTATTTGCCTGGCGATTTCCAGCGTCCTTTCGGTATATTGTAGCGTTCGTTCGATGGGTGCCGGCGTAAAACCTTTGCTCTATTCGTGACCGCAGTTTACGGGTGAAGTTTTAGCCGGCCTTAAGCAATTTCTGTCAGCTAGCGACACGCAAAATAGTAGTGTAGGAAGATTGATGTGCCGATTTACTAGTTGATCTGTTGCCTTCAGCAATTACTTTGCTCTGTTCTAGTTTTGCCTCCAACGCCGGCAAACTGAAGATACGTCACAAATGCAGGTTGCCGAGAGATTGACCACTATAGCATGAGCATCAATCTATCTCCTCACATTGCCTCACTTCTCCAGGACATAGCTTATATTAATTGCATTTCGTTTGGTACTATTTTGAAAATAGTTCACAATCTCGCCCTTTTGGGCCTGTTTGTTTCAGCTTCTGTCTCAAGGGTTTAAGAATGTCATTCGAGGCAGCTCTGACCAGCTTCCAATGGTTGAGGAATGAAATGGATGCATTCGAGCAGCAAAAAACTTATTTGAAATGCTTTCTGATGAAACAGTTATATTCCAACACAGGCAAGGTTATTCCTGCTTGTGGCGGTTTTGGAGGGTGTTCCTAAAGTCGGAAATTTAGAAGAATTTTAGCGCACTTTCATAAGAAATCGAGCGGTTTCCTCAGAAGTTTTCAGTTAGTTTTTAGGAAACAACAAGTATTTACCGAAAGAATTACCTACATATAAGCACTACGAAACATTTTATCAGGGCAGGAGTTTTTGAAAAGCGCCTCCACCTACTATTTATTCATTCATGTCCGCTTTAAGTCCGCTGAAGCAGGAGGATACGCGTTCTTTAACGACCATACGGATATTCGCTATTATTGACTGGGCATTCTTTTTATTTAGAATTTTGTGGATAAAACCGACAAACGTCGAACTCTGTCAAATCCCTTAATGGTAAGTCCCGGTTTATTTTGTTTGATTTAGTTGGATCGCTTTTTTAGTCGGAAAACACCGTGGTCCTTCATGAATTCTGTGCCATTTAAGGAAAAATAATGAAAATGTACTTTGAAAGGTTCATCTTACCGGCCTAAGAAAAAGGGGAGTAAACTTTGATTTCCATCGAGTGCAATGCGTTCTTTTATTGTTCTTGCAGCATCGGAGAATGAAGTACGCAACAGCAGAAAATATTCCCTGAAATACACAGCATTTGTCATAAAAATCCTCGGTGATAGATTGCCGTTATGCTTAGCATGAGTACTTCCAAGATTAGTCAATCACCGGGTTCACATGTTTATTCGTTATGTTGTTGTAATTGCTGCTTTGCAGCCGAAAATTACCGAGAACGCAATATCTATCAGTATAACCTGTGGACGATAAGCTTACTATAAATGCGAGAGTGATATAGATAAATAACAAACCAAGCGCGGATGATCAATCCAGTATTTTTTCGCACATGTGGCTTCACAATATTTATAACTTTTACACTTTTGAAATTTCGGTTAATGCTGACTGACGATGTGGTTAGGGGTGAAGGCCCAGCAGAAACATAGATCACAAATACATTAGGTCGGCTATGCGATTTGGTGTTAAGAGAATTTTCGATATTCACTGAGCAGGCGCTGGTATCTCAGTCAGCAGAGCATTCGATGCAATTTTGCGATGGTAGGAGATTCTAGTCCGCTTCCTAGAATGAGGGGTTCCTGTTACTGTGAATTTGGAAGTTCCATGTTATGCTTCACAACATCATTTCACAAATTTCACACTTTATTTTACTTGTTTCAATTTTGTGCACCATTTGAAATAAATATTGTTTTTGTTAGTTTTTAAACGTTTGATGGTATATCTTAAGTATATATCTCTGTGGTTCCGTTTTAGCACCTTTTTATTTGGTCTGTACTCATGAACTCCCACGAAATGGCCATAGAGTTACTCAAGGTCGGTCCCAATCCGGTCGCTTCGGCTCTCATTGGCGCCGCGCTGAACAGACATTATGCTTCTCTATTACCTACATATGACACCTTTACGCGCCAGCAGTTGGAAGAACGGGCCGCCTACTTTGAACAGGTTACCTCTGAAGTCTTAATGGTGGTTGATTCTGTTGATAGGGTAAGCTTTGGTTTATTATTTCAACTCAATATTATTTCCTTATCATTTTGCTATCAGTTTAATTATATTTTAATTGAATATACGCTGGAACTTCTTGAATGTAAAGTAAATAATTAGTAGAAGCCATACCAAACTGGGACCAAAAATGTTGTGCAAGCCAAAATAGTCTTAAAGCTAGTGTTATATTCTCTTATATAGTTTGTTTATTCAAAGCATATACTCTTTTTCTGATCACTGAATCAACAAGCCCTCTTTCATCGAACGTGGGTACTGCGATGCTTTCTCATTTCTCAAACTGAACTTTCTCACCTTAGTGTTGCATGCATTTTCGCTCCAATCCCGTTTGTCGTATGGCTTCACGTCGTACTCCTACGGGATGAGATAGGCAGTTTAGCTTTTCAAGACGACCCCCTTCATTCCAATTGAGGATTGCGAACCAGAACTTTGCCTTCTAGCCTATGCCAATAAATCAATAATGCGCAGCCTAAACTGTGAATGCTAAACGAATTTTTGACGTCTAATATTTCATTTTTATTCAGATAAATTCTCAATAAGGAGTTCATTTTACTAACAGTAACACTTCCTTAGGGTTCCTGTAGACATTTTCATGGGCCGCACCGTTATTGACCGGGTCTCATATCTATAGACGGACAGTAATTAAATCTTAAACTTTGCTTATTTGTTGATGATGAACGAATAGAGGTGAATTCCAGCAAGCAATTTAGAAGAAGAATATACGGTCGCCGCCTTCTCACACCAGTCGGAGTCGAAGTTGCACACCAACAACTCTCGGGCGCCAAGTATTGTGGTCGAACCACCAAATACCAGAAAACTAAACGTCTGCAGTCGTCTACCACAACTGTTGTAGTTGTAGACAAAGCAACTTTGTCGAAGACACTGAGAGACTATTCCGCACGCGGGTGGCCGAACATGCGGTGTTGAGGAGGAAGAACGCTAGCTCTCAGGTCACAGTTCATCCTACAGGACCCGACCACACCTATAGTTTTGACAGCGCTGAAATACTCACAGGGGTTAACAACTGCGGGAGCCATGTACTGTTTGAATCGATTGGTAAGCGCAGTGACCTCCCGGCTCCATATTCTGTGTTGAGACTTGACCTAGGTAGGGTATTTAACAGTGCGGAGAGGATGCGGACGACTAACGGTTCCAATGACAGTGAACCACATTGATAAGTAATTATCACGTCAAGCATTGACAACGATTATCAAACTTACAAAGTCAAATCAGCAAACACGTGTTTTCGGTAACTCATTATCGGGCCGGTACAGTTACAAGGGAAATGAAAATATGAGGTCTTGTTAGGGTTTAAAAGCACGTAATCGTTAATATTGATCGCTTGAACTCCGCCTAAACCCACGAGTGCTTTCAAAAGCTGAGGCAGTGGCCATACGGCTAATAAACCCAACTCTGTGCTGTCAGAAGACGCTTGTACAGGCGCTCTCTCTTCCGTGGCTGACAGCCACTTCAAGTGGTATTCACATGACGTCCCCACCCCCGATGACAATTATTCACTCCGCGTACTTTATAGTGTTCAATCCCCATATTCAACCCTACCTCCCGCCCTTACCACAGTCCCAATGATCGGTGCATGCCAACCACGCCATGTAGGCGGCGTGCAAACGATCAGTATTAACGATTACACACTTTTAAACCGTCTAAAGACCTCATATTTTCATTTTCCTTGTAATTGTACCGGTCCGATGATGAGTTACCGAAAACATATGTTTGCCGATTTGACTTTTTAAGTTTAACATGATTATGAAATTTCGATCATTAGCAACTTCGATGCGGACTAACGGGTAATCGTGGCATCATATACAAGCCCCAGCGATGAATGCAAGATCTACTTATTGGACTGGGCATTTGGGTGCATGGAAACTGCTCCCTATAAATATATAATGTCTTGCACCTTCATCACCCTCATCTGCGACTGTCTGATGATGTTTTTGAGTGAGAAGCTATTCCAGCGATCGCATCTTCTTCTTCTGATCTGTATATTCAAAATTAAGCTGAATGACAAAACTGCTAAAATGCTCGAATTCTTAATGTAGGATAATGACCAAGAAAACTTGTCTGGTGTTAGGTAGTTACGAACAAGTTCAACAAACTAACTCCTTATGGTCCGTAGGTTTAATAACAGAACATTTCTTATAGAAGCCTATGAATAAAAGAAGGATCCTCTGTTGGAACTGGCGAGTAGCAGAGCTGAGTCGAAACCCTGACCTCCCATTTTTCCCTCGGGTGCTGCAATATTGCGAACTACAGACGACGTCATTTCCCGTTACAGCGATAGTTTTTATTCCCTTCCACTGGGCTTGCAAAGAGAACCTCCAAACGCAGCTGATGCATAATTATTACAAACACACATTAACTTATCGGGATTGTTAACTAAACCGCAAACGTTAACTGACAGACATAAGGAAATTCTGTGAATATTTCCATGTTACGACTTAAAAGTCAACTTGGCAAACCTTTTTTTTCATTCATTTATCGTCAGGCCGGTACAATTACATGGAGGATATACTTGTGGGTTAGGTACATTGCTTATATTGTTCTCGATGGGAGGGGTTGGGTTTAATCACGCCCTTCGCCTCCATGTCGCCTGCATGACTGGTCGAGGCTGTGTAGGCCGTTGGAGACGGGATCGGAGGGGGAAGGGGAGGGGTTCAGGGCACGCTGTGAGTGATATCCGTACATCAAACGCGTGGAGTGCGTGTGACTAGCATCAGGCGGTTAGGGTGGTGTGCGATTATCCCTTGGATTTGGCCAGGGGAGACAGAATGCCTGTGTCAGTTTCTTCTGACAGCAGAGCACTTGGTTCGCCAGTCGAATTGCCACTACCTCAGCTATTTCTTGCACCCGTTTGCGTTGGCTTTTAAAGTAGTGTATGGGTACCCGATAGATGATCTGAAAGACTTATTTTGCGTCTACTTGGGGGTTCGTATTGATCAGTGTGCAAGAATTGAACTTGAAATCGTTCAAGTTTCCCCTTTACACTAGCCAGGCAGGTACGTGTTCACGTACCCTCTTCGCCAGAGGCCTTGTTGTTCGGTCATTGTACATTGCTCCATTGGAGCAGATGAATGAATAGATACATCGGTATAGCCTGCAATGGTAGTCGGTTCTTCCTTCCCAACCGCAGAAGGGTGTTCGCGAACAATAAGCGCATGTTTGCCGCCGGGAGATGTTTTTGTTAATCCTGATTTGCAGGTGCCCCCTTTTAATAGTTTTGCCGTTTCTCCTAAGGAACTGTGGGATCATTCTTATCAGGCTTGTAGTTTTGTTTGAGAGTCTGAAAAGAGTGATGCTAAGTCACACAAAGTGACTTCTGAAATTGCGACCGTCGAGTCCGACGACGTCCACCGTATGCTCCACAGGAAGGCAGTGCAACGTCGGTGACTTACGTGTCGATTAGTTTTAAGTGATAGTAGATTGCGCTGCAGCTACTGCACTCTCTTCCCTCACCGGCCTGTGTCTGATATGAAGTCAGAGTCAAGAAGATCGGAGACGGGATCGGGCGCATGCGACTGGCGCGCTGGAGATGATCTTGACCGTGCCGCCATGCTTGACACGGATCCCATGGAGTGGGTGTGTCATAAAGACCACAGGTGGCTGGTGCGTCGTGAGTATGCATCTACGCGTGCCACCACGCCCCCTCGTTTAGGGCAATTTTGTATGGGAGCACAACTCGAATAACGCCGGGTCTGGCCCCATGTTGGTCCAGCACATCTACCACGCGGCCTGTGTAGGTAGCAGCGTGAAGTGCCATAATATGCTAGTGTCATTACGTCGACATATCGAGCTTATTTAAAAATGCATCCGGTCTACATTTAATAACTATCATTCGCCGCTATTACTTGATGCATTATGTACAACAGGCCTTCTTAACCAAAGCAGCGACTTCTATTTGCCGTGTTCCTTTGTGTTCTGATGGAGAAGAGTTTCCTCTATAGCAGGAGCCTGATTTATCAATAGAGAGCCTGATTTAAGTACACGTTATCTTATCAGCCATTCCTTTTCTCCACAGGAGTTGGCCATCGAAATGGTTCAGCGGAGCGAACCCCTTCTACAACAGCATACGTATTTGCATTTGGGACACTTTACGAACGCAGTCAACTTTATGGCGTTGCCTCCAAGCCAAGAGAGCCTGGTACGGCAATGGAAAGCCGGTGTGTTTGGGAACTTTCTCGTTACAATTGTGGCTTTCCTAATGCCCCTTCTCTTGCTTTTGAACTCTCTTTTTGAGTTTGAAACGCGTGAAAATAAATGTTCTAACGCCAAATCTACGATGTCTTCAGATTTGTCTTTTCTTAAGCGAATGACAGTATTTTACAGCTCTAACAGGACAAAGTATATACTTGATGTGGTACGTTACCGAAAGCTGTTTTTATTTAGAGGCAGTCGATATTATATTTTATAAGTAGAACAGTTTATTTGTTAAATATATTAAATTTATGGAAGAATTCAAAGTTTCTCACAAAACGTCTCTGCTAGGTATACTATTTGGCATTTCTTGTGCTTCTTTCCTACGTTCTCATGGTCGACATACCGCGCAGTGGATTAAGTATCGCTGAAGCAATCTCCATAGGATTTATTTGCTGTTCGTCCCTGGATCTCTTATTAGAGGTATGCTGTGATAACTAAACGTTGATGAATATTTTTCATAAATAGAATGGAAGGATAATACATTTATTAAATCATCTTGGTTTTTTGTTACTCTAATTCAGACTGAGTGTAGAATACAAAATTCTTACTGTAATGCTCTGCTGTCAACTGTGTAATTCCGAAGAGGTTATCATACTCCTTTCGCACTGTGCTCGGGGTTCTAGTAGATTCCTCGTAGAAGTTCGCGGGTTGGGGATGTTTGATAGAACATTGGTAGGCTTTCAGTCTGACACAGCATTTACTTACTGGTATGAACTATGCAGTCGGAGCATATTGACACGTGTGATGTAAGGTTTTGCATCTTCCTTTTGAACACGCTTAGGCCTCCTTATGAAACTAATTTCCCTAACTCATTCTACTTGTCTAGTGGCAGTTGCGGGAGGGGAGTGTTCCACTGGGATTAGCTGTTAGCATTTTTATTGTTGACACTATGCATAGACTAGCTTTCGGGCACCTGATTTAGATTGGAAAGCAGCAGATGTACAGTAAATTATGTTTACCTCTGTAGTTATTTATGGAGTCAGAAATATTCTGAAATAACAATGGGTTGACGACTAGAATAAGTATCCTAAGCCTTTTTTTAAATCTGTCCAACTAATCTACAAAACAGAGAAATCGTTCAACATGAAAGATTGGAAATTTAAAACGTATTAACCTGGCGTATGACAGACTTTGCTTTTTATTAGCAGAGTTCGTAGTTATAAATGGAAGATCGAACCGACTTTTCTTAAAATGTTATTACTGCCACATTTGCGATCCTGTGTTCTTACGTAGAAGAAAACAATGCATGTACCTGTGTTCTTTAGTCAATATAAAATAGTTAAATATAATTGTGAACTAGGAGTGGTCATTAATAACTCAATGTTTTCTCGATTAAGACATTTTCCATGCCATATTAAATATCAACTTTTTAAGTTTGTTATCTACTCAGTTGTTGCTCTGTGCTAGCCTTCAGTGCTTATGCTACTGCTGATAAACGCAGTGGTAAATCCGAAAAAGCAGATCTTCAGTTCATGGTTGTGAGCTCCTGATTAATTAATTAACGGTCCTACTGTAGAACTTTAATTAAATGAATAAAGCTTCATAACCGTAGCAAAATAACGAGTGGTTTATTTACTATACGAATTTATATTAAATGTTTGGTCCTCACTAATGCCATTCTTAATAACTTTGTATTTAACAACCGACATGGATGTACAGCGGGCGTGAATAACAGACGCAGCATTATCCCTTTTTTTACGTTTTGGGCATTAATCTTCGGCGGGGCATTGAAGTAGGCGTATATTCATTTACGTGACTGAGAAACGACTTGTTGGGTCGATTTTCACAATGAGCGTTGCCCCATTAAATTTGAAGAAACTCTCAGTCTTTGGCAATTTGTGCCGATTTCAGGCAAACTTGGCTTTGAGCTGAGTTCCCACCATCCTTTCACGTGAAGGTGCAGGTTAATCAGATAGAAATAGAAAAATCACTTGGAACATGACTTGTTTATAGCGATTATGTCTCCATGGTCTGGAAATAGCAGAGGGTTTTGACCATGTCACATGAAGGCAGGGTCTTTTCAGTGCATCGCTGGCAAAATACAGACGGGCAAAGTTAAGCAATTAAATTATTCTACAGACAGGATTTTCTAATTACTTTACAGATAATAACATAAAGACAAAGAAAGGGATACAATTTAGGTAATTAGGGGTTTTTTTTAAAATTTCAAATTACATTTGGCCCAATCGTAGGAATTCCGGTGGGTTTCGAACCCACGGCAGCAAGGGAAAGGCTTAAGTACAGCCAACGCTCTAGCCACTTAAGCTGCGAGGTACCCCGGGAGTGGTGGGTTTACCGAGGCCACAGTGTTTTATCGTATCTTCTTAATCCTCTGCCACAAGTCGCAGGCAGTAAACTGTTGAGACAATATTATTGATAAACATTTCATTTTCTTCAACAGGTTTCTTCTCTAGGACTAATGCTGGGACTTAAGGAGTGCAAACAGTTTTTAAGGACATCTACTTGGGTGACATTCAAGATGATTGTTTTTGTGGTTGGCTGGATTTACTTTGCACTTCGAATAAGTGGTTTTGAGGCCTACATATACATACGGACACTTATGGGTTTCTTGTGTAAGTGACGCTGTTACATGTTATCCTTCAACCTTTGACATTTTCATTTATTTTTAGAGAGATTTGTCAAACTAGTTCATAAAAAGAAGTTTTTAAAATAATGTTTTTGTTTCGTTTTCGTACTGGCCTTCTTGACTCGCGAGCAAAAAAGTTTCAAGATCAGAATGTGCCTACCATACCACTAAAATATCACCGGCATAACGTATGCACCTCAATTAATAAAGTCTTGAGTAGAAGACTCAAATTTTCTTAAGTGGATTAATATGCCTTACAGGCATTGAGCAAACTCAAATAAAATCTGCAGTGAAACACCTGGGAGTCTTTTTTGCATTCCCTTGGGGTAAGGATGCCTTGTATTGCCGCCTAAATAGGACACGGTAATAGGAACCACCCACAATACATGTGGATTTGCGCCAAATTCCAAGGAAATTATGTTTAGGGTTAAGGTGAGAGTTTGGGTTAGATTTAGGTTTTAATTTGAGGTCAGAGTTTGAGTTAAGGATTAAGGTTTTGATCGTGGTAACTGTAGGGTTCAGGTAAAAGGTAGGGCTAGGGTTAAGATTAAAGTGACAGTTAAGTTTTATGTTAGTTATTGCTAGCGTTAAGACAAAGGCATATTTACACTTCCTGAAATCTACCGTTAGCCCACCTTTTTAAGCGTGCGGAGCGGTCCCTATTCCCGTGACTCGTTTAGGCGGCCATACAAGGCATCCCTACCTCCCTCGGTAGCATACGATGCTATGAAGTCTGAATTATATACAATTATTAGACTGCCACAGAAGGCGACTTCATGTGCCTCTTATCCGATGAATCTTCGAGGACTTTTACTTTTAGCCTACTTACCAATATTTTGAATGTGATTTATCAACAAATTTGAGCCTCCTAAGCACGTTTTATAAGTAAACGTAATTAAAACCGTTCAACTTCCATGGCTAACGAGTAGCAAGTTTCATTTAACGTCAACTTCTAATTGTTTAAAAACTCAAGTTTGAGCCCCAGGTGTGCCTTGGGTACATCTAAATCATGTTATTGAGATACAATGTTCAACAGCTCGCAGGCTCTCAAATCAAAAGGCAGGGAAGGTAGAGTTAATAGGCCAAATTTTATTGCGATGTGAGAGCCTACGCAAAGCTCAGTAGTCGGTCGCAGCAACCATTCTCACTATCTAGTGACATCCGGTGAGATTTGTTGGCCCCGGCGCGAAAGCTGTGTGCCTGCGTTTTGCCGCCTCTGATGACTGTGGCAGCATCGTTTGGCCTCGAGCTCTCGTTGCGCCATTATTAAATCTCGCGCGATTGGACTAGTCGATTGACGGGGGAGTGGGTTAGACAGACTGACGGTAGCGTGCATCAGCGGCCGCTCTGGTGATCGCGGGAACAGACCGCTAGACTTCCTAGAATAAGCCAGAAAGAAAAATCCTACCCTCCCTTGTCTTTGTCGTTGGCACCTCGATTTTCGCTACTCGTTACTACGTGAGCCCGGCCGCGGACTCTAGACGAGGACACCAAAGCAAGACAAAATTTCCCCTATTGTACCCCTCAAACAAAAGAGATTTTTAAACTCAAATCCGATCGCTGTTGTGGGATTACTAAGTTTTGGTTTTGGTTTACTCATTTTATACGCACTCAAAACGTATGCCTTTCCCGACACTGCATAGGAGAACTAGCTGACTGCTCATCCCAAGCCCACAGTCCAAGGAGACCCAAATATAGAGACGAATGTTCGCATTCGAGGTGTGTGTATAAGTGAAGAAGAAGAAGAATGTTATTCGTTCACCGGAATAATGGCTTTATTCGTTGGAGCTTTGGAACTCTTACTGGAGTCCACCGTCAGAGATAAAACAGCAACATAAACGAATGACATTCATAGGGGACGGGGGATGGGGCAGAGCCCAATGAGACACCAGTGGTGCCAGTCCGGAGGTGACTACGCAGGGCCCTGTATGCTGGCATCAGATCGATAAATTGATTGACTGAGTTTGCATAGGAAGCCCGGGCTTCAATCAATTCTCGGCTTGTCTTGCATCTGGAGTGGGTAATTATCTTCGTGGGTGCGAAGTTAAACTCGTGTCCCGTTTTGTAGGTGTGGGCAGCCAACTGACAGTAAAACTCGAACCGCGTGGTCAGCCCAATGTATGTTTTGTGTGGAGTGGCTGCCTGGCGGACTGAGAATCAGGCTGCAATGGCTCCTTCTTAATGTGGCCTTTATGGCACTCCCACTCCGTGGGATCTAAACTAGGTGTGGTGGAACACCCAGGGTGGCTCCGCCCGCGCCAGCCACCTGCGCCCTCTCCCATCTCCGGTCTTCTTGACTCTGTCTTGACACCGGGCTCAGGTGGGGAGCAGGAGAGGGTGCGGTTGCTGCAGCGCAAGGCTAATATCACTTAACACTAATTCACGCGCAAGTCACCGTCCCTGAACCACCTGTTGTGGAGCATACTTTGGACCTCGTCGAAATCGACGGTCGAACTGTCAGGTATGGGCAGCCACTTACGATAAACTGTCACCCCGTCTCACAGAAAGCTTATGCTCGTGTATGGGCGATGCAAGCATTCGTATAATCTGTCCTGTGTAGTTACAGATTTTTTTGGCACGGGATGCGACACTACCCCGCTGCTCATTAGGATTTAATATGTCCTTGATTTTCATGACCTTACTGCGCATGGTAGCTTTGGGTCGGTGTGCAATTCCGACACCAAGTCCTGCAACAATGCTATCGGTCGCTTCTGACACGTCCTTGATGTGTGGCATGCGTGTTCACGCCCGTAGGACCAAACCAGAATCAAGCCCCTTTGGTATGGCAGGCGATGCCATACATCAAGGACGTGTCAGAAGCGACCGATAGCATTGTTGCGGATTTGGTATCGGAATTGCACACCGACTCAAAGCTACCATGCACAGTAAGGTCATGAAAATCAAGGACATATTAAATCCTAATGAGCAGCGGGGGGTAGTATATCGTATCCCGTGCGAAAACTGTTCTTTTTACTACACAGGACAGACTATAGGTATGCTTGCATCGCGCATACACGAGCTTAAGCTTGCTGTGAGACGGGGTGACGGCTTATCGCAATTGGCTGCCAACACCTACGAAACGGGTCACTGGTTTAACTTCGCAGGCACGAAGATAATCGCCCACGCCCGCTGCAAGACAAGCCGAGAATTGATTGAAACCCGGGCCCCCGATTTATTGATCTAGTGCCGGCATACAGGGCCCTGCGTAGGCACCTCCGGATTGGCGCCACTGGTGTCTGATCGGGCCCTGCCCAACCTCCGTCCTTTATAAATGTCCCTCGTTTATGTTGCTGTTTTTTCTCTGACGATGGACTCCAGTAAGCTTACGAAAGATCAGACGAATGAAGCCATGATTACGATGAACGAACATTTTTCTCCTTCACTTAGACCCAAATATGGGTTAGTAAACATTTGTGGCCCACGTTTTCCAACTTTTGTAAGTCGAAAGTGATTTGGGCTATTACCGAGATTCAAGCAGGAGTAGCCACATTGATCTTTTGGCCTCCTTAATCAAAATGATCCGAATTTGTGGTAGAGATCACGAGCAGGCAACCAGTTGCTAGATCGGAGTCGGTCGATTTATAATAGCAAAGAGTTTATTAATAAAGATGTCGATATATTGATCAAGCAGCGCTCCGCGCTTATTCTGTCTTTTTTCGGCCAATCATTACCCTAGCCAACATCTGGGACCAAAACCACAAACGTGCGCGCACGCACAGAGCGTGAGGGCTCTGAGTGCATATTCTACTAGCATATATACAGGCACATTATCGACCAGCAATTCAGTGCCCCACCATTTTGCATGCTCTTCTATTGCGTATATGGGTGCTCATGTCGATCCCCAGATGACGATCACGCTTAGAATTAGCCGAATAAATGTTAAATAAACCTTCAGTTTGTCTGTAGCAAACACCTTGCTTCTGTTTTAACTCTCTTAGCTTTACATTTTTTATGGTAATTCCGTCAAAATAAAAGTATTTCAAACATGTTCGGGCTTTCCTTATTTACATTTTTCTCGTCTAAGCGTCATCAGTAATCGATCCATATGTGCTGCCCAAGCGGCGTTTTTAAAAGGACAAACCCAACTTACCGGTACTTTAAGTTGACAAACATTTTCCTTTCGTGTTTTGATGAATATTTGCCGAAGTATTAATCTACTGATGTCAATTGGCAAAACGCGCGGGCGAACGTCTTAAATATGTTGATTATTATTTTTATAATTATAATTTTATAGCAGTATCTTTGTGAAAATCAGCCCGCGTGTTCCTCTCTCTTTCTCCTCTCTCTCTCTCTCTCTCTCTCTCTCTCTCTCTCTCTCTCTCTCTCTCTCTCTCTCTCTCTCTCTCTCTCTTCTCTTTCTCGCTCTCATCTATCTATCTATCTAAATTTCGCGAAGATACCTGAGGGTAGGAAGGAACAAGATTCTTCGTTGTACTTGTCCAAAGTTTAATAATCTTTAATGCGCATCGACTTAAAACTGTTACATGAAATTACAGTTTTTCAACTTCGACCTCATTTGCATTTCAAGGAAATTCTACATGAGAATGGAGAAAATTACGTCCTTGCGCTAAGAACGACTGGTTTAAGTCAAAATTGTAGCTACGCTACCTGAATGTAACTGTAGCTGGTAAATACGGACATCGAAATCAGTAGCAGAAGTAGATGACATTTTCAATGTTTCAAGTCTTGAACCACCGAGTTACGCTCCGCAGCATAAAAAATTTCGTTTGTCCTGTGTTTAACTTTTCTTATAATGGGTTGCTGTTAACAAAGAAGAAGCGCATCGGAACAGTTCAATTATTCCGAAGAGCCTCCTCTTTTCCTTAAGTTTTGGTGTAATTTTTTGTGTGTACATTTGACATAAATTATTGTATTGCTTACTTTTGCCCTACTACATTTACTATAGTGATAATTTGCTTCCTGCGGCTTTTTGAACTAATGGCCGTTTCAAGAATGCTTGGACCATACATTGTAATAATGCCACAGATGCTGCAGCAGTTTGTTTACTTCCTGGTTGTAATACTGATCGTTCTGATGCCCTACGGAGTCTGCGTTCACGTCCTTATGCTACCCTACCGGGTCCATTCTGATGGGCTGAGTTTCTTTAAAATATTCGAACTACCCTATTACAACTTGTTTGGAGAACTGCAACTGGACTCCATAAAAGGCAAGTACGGCTGCTTGTCTTTTATTTTTGCACAATCTAGCCTATAAGTGATTCGCAAGTGGAAAGTTACACTTTCCTTTCAAAAAGCGGCCAGCTCCTGTTTTCAACTGCTGATTATGTCCAGCACGTTGCTTCGGGGGGATTGGCAGTTTCCTACTTCGCAGATTTTTTGCCAGTATTATCATACAAAAAGGCCGATATAATTCTCTGAAATCTGATCTAGCTTTATGTCCTCAAATTCACGGAATTTTACATAACTCTTTACTTCAAAAGTGGAATTAATGCAGTTGCGTCATCTTGTTCCTTCGTAAATGAGGGATTCCGTAGTGAAGGTGAAATACGGTTGGTAGCCTCCCTCAAATTGTCGACCATTCAGATACTTAAGGGTTTTACAGTTCGATGTCTAACAGATGCGAATTCTCGAACTTTGAACAAAAATCCTAGTAGCGCAAAAACTGCGTACCCCTCGTCTTCGAAAGTTATGCTGTTTCAAAAAATGCCGATCTTCACAATAAAGCATAGTTTGGTTGATAAAGTAACTTGCTTCTTCTACAATTGACATACATCTTCCAAATTTCCATTTTCGTTTCCTTTGAGGCCTTGTTTAAGGTCATTCGAAATAATCAGGTAAATTTAAAGAGCTGCCATAAAGAAATTTTGCTATTTTGGTTTACAATTTCAATGTTTTTTTAAATACGGAAGATGTTTTAAGTTGTCCCTAGCTCCTATACCTGATATGTTGCTGTGGAAGTTACCATTTGACGATTATAACCGACTTATCCTACTTTTTTATGTAGGCGAGAAGGAGAATTGCCCCTCCGATGGCATAAACTGCCCGCTATGGAATCCTCTTACTCAAATAATGCACGCCCTATATCTTCTTTTTGCGGTAGTCCTGCTTCTGAATCTGCTAATTGCCGTTTCCAGGTGGGTCGTTCACGTCTGAAGTCATGGCCTTTAGTAGTAATTGCTATTGTTTCTTTTTATGATAGACACATCGTAATATCGTACTTTATTCTTAAACTTAATGGGTTCCCGAATCTGCTAGGAACTTGTCAAACAAGAACTATTGAAATGTCTAAACTGGTGACAGACTTGCTTTTTACTTTCTTCGTCCATCGCGCATCCGCAGTACAAAATGTAGCGGAATGTTCCTTCTAAAATTTTCCCGACTCTTTTTAATTTGATGACCTTTGAAAATGAACTCAGAAATGTTTTTGCGACATGGACCGATGAGGTGTGTACGGAAACGCTTAATCAGCTTTACTGTTTTATTAGGCATGATATTCAAAAATGATAAAAGAACCTGTATCCTTTACTGCCGTTTTTACTAATGTGTCCAAATGATTTCCGGTTTATCTCTTCTGGAATCCAGTTTGCAAATCTCGCACTACCAGAAATTGCTGTACATCTAAGAATGCAAAGGACAATTTTTCTGAAATGTTTAAGATTTGTGTAGTTTTCTGTTGAATATACGGGTGTAACTTTAGGCCAAAATCGTTAGTTTGGCGCACAAGAGCCCAAATGAAGTCATTTGTGACAGTAATCACTTAGAACCTGGTCCGCAAGTGCCGCAAAGGCATGCTAACTATCTTTATTCCCGTTCGACGAGCAGTTTACTCAACGGTATTCAAAACTATGCAAATGTGTCAAAGATGTTTTTCTTTGAAAGAAAGCGGAACTCGGAACACATTGGCTTAGTTTGCTGGCGTTTAGCGGAGAAACTGATGGTATCATCTTTTACGTTTTTTAGGTGTTCGTGGCCTAATTGATTAAGTGCGGGGTGAACCAGAAAGTGAAGTAGATTCAGAGCAAGTCTACTATCACTTATATACAGCGCAAATCAGCAGCCCTGCACCACCCTGATGTGGAGCATACGATGAACGTCTTCGAAGTCGACGGTCGAACTGTATATTAAGTGCTAGGAACGATTTATCCGCCCGCAACTGCAGGGGCGTCATGTTCATCCCAATGGCTGGTCGCACTCGATCTTCAGGCTATTAGGTGTAGGTAGTTACTCATCTTTTTATTGCAACTACTGTAGGGTTAATACCGATGCTGAATTCCAGCTTATTTTCAGTGTTAGTATCCAACCGCGGTTTAGTACCCTGCACTAATCTCTTCGACCCAACGGCAGCGCTCTGCCATTAAAAATGCTAGGCTTCAGGGCTGACAACCCTACGAATTGTTAAACTAACGCATGCATGGCGGTCCACCAGTACCTCTCTGATCTACCGGCCACGCTCTTGTACGGGAAAGTTCATATGCTGACTATGCTTTCTTCTTGCTTAAGTCTAAAATCACGCATGTTTTCTTCTAATAACCTGATTTTGAAAATCAGGAAAATCGCACACGATTACCCCAATCTGGACTTCCCTCGCATCATAAACCGATTGAAAAACTAAATCAATATGATTCAGGAAACGCTTAAATGTTGTCACCTACAGCTTCTATCTCTCGTGTGACACGTCTGTGTTTAACCTCCGTTTAGGTCTGACTTTGCCACTTTTACGATTCACTGGCTCAAGAATTTCCGTCTCCATTTTAAATCTGAATTTACCTGCCCGAGCAGGTCCCCGCTTTAGACTGCAGGACAATAACGGAACACATTTTAGGCTATCATCAGCCCAAATGAGCAAGCTTCCTGTCCAACTTCCAAACAGGAAATTCACCTAGGCCCCACAACCACTGACCGAAATCGTCGGCCTCTATGCTTCGTTACCTAAGGTGTCTACCCAGCCCAACGAACAGTGTGCCACCGCAGCTTTAATCTAATAGTAGATGACTACCTCTGGCCTCATTTGCATGCTTTAAGCAGAAGTAAATATATTACCGCATACTCGAATATTCAACTCCGCCTCGCGTGCCGCCGTTAGTCAACCAAGTTCTCTGCAGAAGAAAAAATCTTCAATTTATGTCTAACCTCAAGTTAAGAATTTTGTAAAGATTTTGGAAATAATAAACTTTATTATTTTTTGCTTGCACTGACCCGATATTTTTCGACTGCGTTTTAGCGCGGTCTACACTGAACTTTCGTCAAAGGCGATCGATTTGTGGAAGTTTAACCAGTTTACATTTTTGAGGATGTATGAGTTGAAATCAGTTTTCCCGCCCCCCATTCTCGACAATCCATACCTTCATCCGATTCCTTATTATCGTAGGTATGTGTTTTTGTTTTGCGTAAAACGCCATTAATATTTTCAACCTCTTCTGTAGCACAAATACGAATTCAGTAGCTGCATTAGCGTTTGTTGCACAGTTGGGCAGATACCATATCACAATAGGCAGTGCACTCAAATGGAAAATTTACTAAGCACCTTCGTCCTTTTCCTTTCCTTCGAGGACTCGAGTAGATTGCGTACTCTTGCACTATAGAGCATTTAACTTTCTTGTTTATGGCCTTGAATATGGACCTCCCTCATTTCAGATGGCCTTACCCTAAATTCCAGGGCGGCAAGGGTTAGGGTTGGAGTTAGGAGAGTTAGTATTGGAGCCAAAGTAAGTATACGGGAGTATGAAACCCTCCGCCACCTGTCTATTTGCAGAATGAGGTCCATGTTTACGTGTACAACCCTTTCTTTTTACTGAATATTAAGAAGTCTTTGTTCAGAGATGTAGAAAAACCTTTATAACTCTTGTGCATATGAAGTTACAGATGGAGTTCATGGCTCTTTTAAGACATAAAATGCACCGACTCTGTGTTGATATGCATTGTTTCGAAGCAAACCGTAAAGGACCAACTTCATCCCTATCCACATCCTTAAACTGATATCCGGGTTGTCGGTTGGCATTGCATTTACATCTTTTTAATTATCAGACTAGTAAGAAATTTGGATAGGGCGCTGGAATAATAACCCTCGGGGAGTAGGGAGAGTAGAGGTTAGGCTTAACCTACGTGTAGGGTTTAGTTTATGACCTGGGAATAGGTCCCCTTCATTAAAATAAGCGAAAGGCCACCTTTATTGCTGCGGAGTATTCCTATTCGCATGTCTTTGCGCCGCTGTTTCCCTTCAGTTGAAACGCCTGTATAGACGACATAGTTCGGAGTCGAATAGCGAATTCAACTGGGTTGTGTGGCCCCATTTTCGTAGTACAGACATAGTCAATGCCTATAATACAATCTATTTACTCCCCCGATCATAGCCAAAAAGTGGTGCATAACGTCTAATCAAGAAGAAGTCAAGCGGGCTGACCAATTGACTCAGGCAAACAGTGAACTGCAGTCCAGACTGAGTGCCGTTGAAGGAGAGTGTTTCAGTTGTGTTTTTGCAAAGTTCAACCAGTCACCCTCACAAGCAGTTTCAGCTTCCCTCACACGAACATCTGACACGTAAGTACTCGTGTGCGTTCAACAATTCTTCGTCCACATGTGAACTCTTATGCATTCCTTTGTCTGTACTTTTTACCCACACACGATTTCATATTGCAAGACACAATTTCCAGTTTACTTAAAGCACCACATAATTTTATAAAACTGCGGGATGCTCCTTTATTAGGAACGATGTACGTGAAAAGTAAGATTCAATGGCTCCTGGTTTCCCTGCAACAAATAAGCCGTAAGATCCTATTACATGAGAGCAGCCGGATAGACAGTTCTAGCTTTCTTGATAGGCTTGATTTTCACATTTGCCTCCTCATGTTTCAAAAGGTGTTTAACAGAAGAAAACATCTAAAGTTTTCTTTGAATTACACTGCTGAGACCTCGCGGTCGTCAGAAAATTCGTCTTATTTTTTTAACACTCAGTATAAAATCCACAAATGGAAAAGTGCGAGGCTTGCACAACACGGTAGCTACTTCCGGCCATCGTAGTTCAGAAGCAGACCAACTACCAACCAACCACAGTCGTCTGTGCAGTAACTAATCCCGCAGTCGACTTAAAGATCACCAATTTAGTAGACATTATTTCACGCCCACATACCCCACGTACTCGCCTCTGCGTGACGAGCAAGCGGTGTTGGCTGGAATTTCTAGTCAAACAAGCGCGACCTCTTGCCAGAGCCTGCCCATTAACGCAGTTTAGGCGAACTGTTCATGCCAAATAACGTTGTGCAAACAGATTACCTTTGCTGTTTAGCGGATTCAGGCCACTCAGCTGCAGGATTTCCTTAGGGGTTTTGAGCTTAAGCACATATAACCTTTGCTTGGTACCTACAGCAGACCAGCCATCCGCTTGACATTTTGAAACAAATTGAGCTTGCGATCACAATGCACTGTTTCGTAACATACTGGCTGTAGGTATGGCTATTTTAGGTTTCTGTCCTAATAATTGCTCGGACGCTTTATTCTTCGTATGGTTGCTTGCTAAACTGAATGCACACAAGCCCTGGACTAGTCACTTGTTCACCCCGAGGTATTTCCTTTCTGCAGCCCGTTCACTTGGCTGCGATTTTCTTAGTATAACGTGCGACGCTAGTACTTTTTGGATCGTCAACTTTCGTCTAGTAGGGCCGTTAAGCATAAGTCAATGGAATCTGATATTTTGCCGCTGATCCCCTGTTTCATAACATCTTGCACTTCGGATATCGTTAGTCGACTCACCGATGCGCATAATCTCTCTTAAATATATTTCATCAACATCCTTATAAATTTGGTTCGTTTCGGTACCTTATAATTTTACAAATAGTCCGTTGATAGTATAATTTCACCCAATGTGTTTTGATATTTTTTTTCAATCTAAATGTTAATCGTTAATTTCAGCGCCGAAACATACTAAACCCCTAATAATATACTAGATTGTCTGATGATGCCCATCTGATTTACACTTCTTAAGAATCAGAGGAGACGTTGCCAACCTTGTCAGAGAAATGAACACATGGATGCGTCAGCTTAAACAAATCGAGGACGGTTCGTTTCTTTTGCTAACCTGTTTATATGTCCTTCAGCTTATACTGACAAACGTTTTATGTTATTGTGGAGGCGCACGATAATTGCTGCCAACCTTTATTCAAATCTAACATCTGCAAGACAGAATGAATTGGCAGAAAGAGTTATACAAACCACTAAGTGCGCATTCCACAAGAGTGGCTAATTCGCGTCAATTGGGGCGGATTTCATATCTATCGACGAGCGGTGTCGCTGCGCTGGTGGACTTTTTACCTGCTAGGGCATCGACATGTTTTGAAGGAAAACTATATTTGGCCCTATAGCTTTGCACCGCCCAATCGGGAACGCCCAGAGCTTCACATTTCAAACGATACACCTTTTCAACCTAATTCACAATAAGTGTGTTCTCTGCCCGTTTGTGACATCTTAAACACTTGGATACATGACTCGTGCAAGTTCAGGGATTCCCAGCTTGGACTGGAATAAACTACCAGAGAAAACAAGATTTTTTTGCCTTCATCTGTTCCTTGTTGAAGTTAGACCGGAGAATTTCAACCGCTCACGAGAAGAGGATACTCATCGGATACCAGAATTCGCAGGTGTTAACGGTCAGAAAATGCACTATGCATAAAGTTAGTAAACTGCTGCTAGCAAAAGGACGTGAGGGCTGCCTCGATGCACCTTTACAGGTTTTGGATCTGTTACATGTAGATGAATAATATGGGGACGCTTGAATTCGAATTTACTCAAATACTGACTAATGGATTCGTTTCGTTCTTTGAACTTTCTCTAAGCCTTGCCTGGCCGTCCCACGTATCACAGCGTTTAGGTGAAGTGACCTCATCTGACGCAGCTCCTTGTTGCATAAGTAAGGGCTAAATGTTCGTTTAAATATATCTAAAATATACCAGTGACTTACAGATTAAAATTGGTTGATTTTACGCTGTTGTACTTTAATCATGCTACACCTTTTCCCCAACCAGAGTTTTAAAACGAGTAATTTTAACTCAATCAGCAAAACGTTCACCAGGATTTTAGGTTGCAAAACGCTTTTAAAATTTAAGGGCTTTGTCCGTAAGACTAACAACAATTCTATCCATAAAAGCCCTGCAGTTGATTCCTCCATATTTTTTTCTTTGTAGAACCTAAAAATACTGTTTATTAATCGAGTTTTTTGGACTTTTCACAAATAAAACCATAAATTCTCTGAGACTTTTTAAGGAAAACTGCGTTTTAGAAAGGCTCATTCAGGGATTCAAACAAAACATATTTGACTTGTTCAGATCAAATTTTGAACTACTAGTTTCATGTTTATTACCCTTTAATGATCATATTGTAGCATCAAGCACGCTCGTTTCGTGTAATTTCGGTGTACCAATTTATAGCACCGTGCTGCAACTACCCAATTACAGCGGGACAAACACAATTGCATATTTCTTATCATTTGCTTTTTTAAGTGTATCTGTTTAGCAAATAAGCAGCATTTGTTTATTTAAAAAAGAACTCCCGGAGAATAAGCTTGAAATTATTTCACACTTCACATTTATTTTAGCCGAAAATGGGGAAAAGGTAAGAAAATCTTCTTTCTGACCGTTAAGTTGTCTCATTACCTGCTTTAAGGGGTCTTCAGTCTTCTTTAAACTTTTACTCACATAGACGCAGTGTCCTACATTTTTCAGTTGCAAAGATGTGCAGACCTCCATCTTTTACATGCGACCTTTTGTCATTTCTTGTTAAGGTCACTAAGAGGTCGCACATCCACTTGTGTTTAGCATCGGCAGAGGCCTATATGCTGGCATAACCATAGTAGCTTTTACCCGATGCAGACGCGCACATTCGGGTCAATAGGAGACAATACTCTTCAGCTTCTCATCTGCACCCATCCCATCAATCACAGCTTGGCTTTGTGTTTCCTTCGTGTACACTTAGGCCTCTGGGACTGAGTTATCTGCTATGCTTTCCGTCTTGCATCCACACAATTCTCTTAGTATATCATATTTATTGGTCGTTTAGCCTATTTCTAATTGGTCTTGGCTTCAGAAAATACTCCTAATTTCAGGAACCTGTAATCCTTTCTTCGGGAGAGGGGGGGGTCGGGGAATTACGCTAACACTTCAGTGAAGACAGCGTGGTTTGGTACATCTTACATGTGAGATGGTTTAGAGTAACTATTTCTTCACGTTGCGCCTGACAGTACCTGCTAGTCTATGGTAATACCTACTACAGGCTTGGGTTACAATTTGTATTAGAGTTGGGCTATAGTTTGGGTCAGGAGTGGGGTCTTGGTTGTGGTTGAGGTCACTTGACCGTAATACCAACCTTAGCCCTAGCGCTAACCGTTACCCGTGTTTTGTGTTACCGGAGAGATAATGTGCTGCGTCCCGGTGTGTCATCGAGTACCTCCTCTTAAATCATAAAGTACACCTCTCTACCTTCGCAACTTAAGTAGCAACAATGCTCGGGATTGCACAGAGGTTGGTTGTTGTGCGTCATTGGCACGAGGGTACATTCACAATAGAAGACAGTTGTCTGTTGTGCAAAATGTCCTAACAACATATCAATCCGTCGTAAAGTGGGGCGCATAAACCAACAAAAGGGAAGCCCGCGATTTCTCGTTGTGGCACAGATTTAACCTTTAGTTTGACTTCTTAACTTTTGCATCCGTATAACCCACATTTCTACGAAATATAGATTACTGTTGCCCTGTCGGCTGCCTTGCGGTGTGATTGCCAAAAATAACCTTAACCCTGAAGTTGCCTCATAAATAAACGCTTCCTTAGCCACCAACACGGAACAATTCATTTGACTTCACCACATGGTTTCCCTTTGCACGTATTCATCAAACATATTAAAGACGATTAAAGTCTATTAAAGACGACCATCACACACATATTTGCAATCATTTTCACTGATTTATTTGTCCGTTATTTTTACTTCTACTGATTGCAATTCTTTCTAGACTGGCACATCAGATAGAGGCATAGAAGAGGCAATAATATCTGAGTGCGTTAGGAATGCAAGTGATGCCATCAGCAAAGACCTCATGCAACTCCGTTCCATCCTCGACAGGAGCTAAAGGCTAAACTATTTTAACCGTTTTTCTTTTCTTTAATCACTCACTCTCAAAACGTTTACCTACCTCAGGAATCCAGGGTCCTCAGTTTTTCTCTTAAATATTCTACTTGGCTCGTTTAACGGTAATTTCAGCAAAAGTTGACTTTAGTTGCCTCATACTATAACGCTTTATTATTTAATTAAATATAAAATAATTATCTGACTTCTCCCACATCTCGACACAATACAAATTTAAATGGAACCGCCTTCTGATTAAGTTCTGCTCCACAGTAGCTTCTCTACTTTCGAATGATTGGACCCGTAATACAAGTATGGAGAAGTCAGGGGTTGCCGTTCAAAGAGTTACTATGGTGGGAACATTGGGCTAGCCATCAACGTAGAGTATTTGTGGGGGTCCTACACGACTGTTCTGTACACCTCTTTATTTACCATATGTTTGTTCGTATACTTTATGCTAAAGTCGAACAAAAGTGTACCCATTTCACACTGCACTCCAATTTATAATATGAAACGATTTTCATTGCATATCGCGAGATGCATCGAAACTGATAAAAGAAGATTTAAAGCAGTCTTTTAGAATAGCAGAATCGAAATGTTTCGCTTTTGGAAGTTGCCTTCGACAAAGTTAGCATTATCTGTTTGCGTTAACAAGTGGTCCCCGTTTACTTGTAACTGCATTTCGTACCAAATAGGAAAACCGGTAGGTCAAATTCTTTGCGAATACTTTAGCTCGCCTATATTTTCTTGTGGTTTTCGCAGAAGAGGTTAAATAAACCTCTAAACAGAATAAGTGGCCGAAAATCAAACCTGTGCCAACTACGTTTTTCCCCGTTTTTATTCATTATTAGGGGAACAGCCGCTCTTCCAACGTCTGAATATTTCCAAATAAAGTCTCAAACGGGCTATTCCTCTGTTCCTGTTATTCCTTGAGAAGGTTGCATAAAGTTTAATGAACCAGTGCTTTTGATGCCTGTAAATGGATGCAGAAACGATGGTGCTTGCATTTTCGGAATTCTAACGATTTTAATTTAGTGCTTCTCTAAACGGATTCTGAAGTAAAACTCATAGTAGAATATGATCATGTAACCCACTGTTAGAGGGTTTTAATTACGAATTTAACCTGCTAAGAGAAACAGCTGAAAAGGATTATCGACAAAGAAAGCGGAAGCTGGAATATCTCTTCCTGAAGTTTTTACTGTCGTCGACAATCGACACTAAAATATTAATCCCGGTAGCGATCGAGTTGGCATGTCAGTTAGCAATCTTCCGGGCTACGATTAAAGGTCTATGGTGATAGAATAAAAACCCATCGGTTTTGTTACAGTGATAAATGAGCCTAAGCTTCCACAGTGTTGAAAGCACACACTTCTCTCAGCCACACACCAGGCGGCTGTCAAACGGTTGCTTTGATTGGGTGTCGTGACTGACAGAGATAAACTGCTGGTCGTCATGTTCAAGACACGATCTGGCGACTACGAGTACTGGAATAAATCAATGACTATAATTCCTACGTATATGAGATTTGGATATTCTTCAACGATTTAGTATAGTAAGGTGGATTCCCTCCCCCCATCCCCATATATAATGGCTTTCCTAGGTAAATAAACTTTGAATCTGGTCAGCGAGGCGGTCCCAAGGTTAAAAAGCCAATACACATCTACTTCACTGGGCCTATTCCTTAACTCATTATATACCAGACTACAATAAATAGCACATTCCTCACCTAAGTTAGAGATTCACTTTCTGGCAAACGTTTCTTCTGTCCTAACGACACTGGCAAATGAGATCTCGTCCTACTGCAGGAGTGATGTTTGATCTGCTGTTGATATATTTAGTGTGCACGTATCGCACAGTAGGTTCCTGTGTTGCATAGGTGTGTTTGTGCAGGTGGTTCCTTCTTAATATGGCCTTTATGGCACTCCCACTCCGTTGGATCCGAGCCAGGTGTGGTGGTACGTCTAGGGGTGGCACCGGTCGCGCCAGCCACCTGCGCTTTTCTCCCGCCTATGGTCTTCTTAACTCTGTGATGGTACCCGGATCAGATGGTAGAGGAGGAGAGAGTGTGGTAGCGAAAAGCGCCGTGGGTTGGAAGGTCGCTTACTAACAATTACACTCAGACCTCACAGTCAGTTCAATGTGCGTTGTGTGGAGTGGCTGACTGGTGGTCTGAGAGTCAGGCTGCGAGTGCTCCTTCTTTACGTGACCTCTGCCAATCTCACACGTGAGATGTAAGCCGTTTTACCCCCTGTTGTGTTAAATCCTGGTGCTTGTGTTTGGGGGGGCCAGGTCGTGTACGCAGTACACGTAAACGAGGTCACCAGCAGCTTTGCCCACTTCCACATCAGACAACTGACCGGCTTGGACAGTGGTATGATTGTGGGGGTGGGTGAGAGAGTGAGGTCGATGGGTCAGTGCATTGTCCTCACTATAAATTATCTGACGCGCTTGAAACTACCACGGTGCGCTAAAAGCCGTGGCCTGGAAGGTTGTCAACTGACGGGAACACTCGGACCTTGTGGGCAACCCAATGTGTGTTTTGTGTGGAGTGGCTGACTGGTGGACTGAGAGTCAGGCTGCAATCGCTCCTTCTTAATGTGGCCTTTATGGCACTCCGAATCCATGGCATCCGAGACAGGTGTGGTGCTATGCCCAGGGGGAGGCTCCGGTCGCGGCAGCCACTTGCGCCCTCTCCCATCTCCGGTATTTTTGACTCTTTCATGATATGGGGCTCAGGTGGGGGAGGAGGAGAGATTGCGCAAGTCTGCTTTCACTTTAAACTAAATCACACGCAAGTCACTGTCCCTGCACCACCCTTTCATGGAGCATACGATGGACATCGTTGAAATCGACGGTCGAACTATCGTGTGTGCAGATAATTCGTGTTGCCGATTTGCGGCCTAAACTACGTTGTTTTTCTGGAGGCTTACTTGAAAAAGCGTAAAGCAGAATGGGTTATCTGAGAGCTGAATATTCATTGACGGTGTGGGCAGCGAGAACTAACCTGAGGCAACGACTTCGAAATACTTTGTCAGACCAATACGCGATTCTAAAGGGGGATCAAAATGTCGGTCGGTTGAAACAGGTCATATTACTGTTACAAGACGCGATTTTGGACAGGATGGCAGGAGTTTCCTGATCGATGATACTGGTGATGATAGTCGTCGTGGTTCGTTGTGATCTGTGAGGCCACTTGGCTATGTTGGTATTAGCCTGGATCCGCATGTGCCCAACGAGCCCCATATATGACCCAAAACGATAGGCAATGTGGGTATGTTAGCAGGTGTTTTTGCTTGCAAAAGTTATCCAGGACTTTATATGTTTAAGCACCTACCTTATCTCTCCGAGCACACAAAATATACTGCCTTGATTGTTGTTTCAGTTTTTAATGTGGTACGTCTGGTTGCTAATCCTTTGTGTGGCCTCGTTAAATAGGGTTGTTCAATCATGCTAGACGGCTGTCAATTCCTGTCGTGTTTTCACGACTATGTCACAGTCGAAAAAGGAGTCGACTGAATCTGGGCTGTCTTTTCGCCCTCCTCCCCTTCGACTTTTTGTTTGTTGATGAGAAGTAATGGGGATTAGTTCAGAGACTAACTGATGTGAAGAGTCATATTCGACAGACACCCCAATCCTTTCAGTCAATTGTCTTTCTTAGGGTTTGGTGACTGTGCTTACTACCGCATTATAGTGCCGTGAAAGAGTGCTGGACGGCAGATGTGATGAGGCAGGGCGATCTACCAGGCTTTCCGATGCGTTTGGTACTGACCGCTAGTGTACTGCTAACATGTTCCTGTTACGAAAGTATTCGTATGGCATCTAAACGGCACAGATGCTGTAATTTATGCTGTTGGTCCATGCTACTTTTTAGTGGGCAGTGTAGTTGCAACAGGGTGTTATCAACGGAAAGCTGTTTTGAAACGGCCATTTATATGCACAAACGTATTGAGAATGCTCATGCAGCTGTAAAATATGTCCCTGTATAGTACTTCAATTACACTCGAGTCTTTCATAGTAAGCTTATCATATCGACGTGGTTTTTTTTCTTAGTGGAGCACATTTCCATTGACTACGTTCCTATCAGCTACTTAAAATATTCTGCTATATCATGGTGAAGGCTGATTGGTGAAAGGAATGATAATAACTCGGGCACTCGAACCATTACTTTTATAAGAGGAAAAAATGTTTATTAGATGCTCCTCCGCTAGTGATTTTACTCTGATAAATTCCTTTTACACCTTAAGGCTTGGAAACTAGGATTCATTCGCAGTCCATTAAAAAACGCAGTGACTGTGATTCCCATTTTTCACAAATCTGATTATCCCCAAATGTTGGTGATTGCTCAGTAGCATTCGTTTTTTTAATAGATACTCCCGACTTTATATTAAGGCGTGCCTGAATACGCCAGGGTTGACATGGCAGCCTCTGATATGACTGAAAATTAAGTACTGCTTTGGTTAGCCAAAATCGAATTTTTTTATCGGTCTTGAGCATCTGCCTCTACTCTTACACGAGAATGGTGAGCACGTTTTTATATTGAAGTACTTCACCACACCAGCGCACCTTAAAGTGACACGCAAGTGAAATTTACTAAAGTGGACTTTAATATGAAGTCCTTAAGAGGGTTTTTGAAGATTTGAAGATAAAGTTATGAAGATAAAAACTTTTATAAAGCATTCCGACAGAAGAAACGAGGTAACCTTTCAACCCTTGCTTGATAAAGGCGACCAAGATTCGCTGTTTGTCTATGAAAACTGTTCTCATTATCATATGCTTCCACAGAAATAAGGCAGTATCTGATGGGATGGTTTTAAATCTGGGCAGGGCCTGAGAATATGGAAAAACTGGTAGACAGTCTCCTCGGGAAATTTTTCTGAGGACAATAAATTGTGCAGTCAGATGCTACTGTATTTCATTGATATTCAATATCCATTGCTAAAGTAAAGCAAAATCGACAGAGTTTAAATACTATTCACGCATCTTAACATAAACTTTAGTCTGAAGCCTGGACGCGTTCCAAAGAACTTGACTTAGATGAGGGAATAGCAAACGTTCTCTATAGACTTAAAGAAAAACATAAAGTAAGGCATTTCTTGGTTGAAAGGGTAACGGTAAGGCCGTTTGAATATAAAGCGATTGTTTTTTGGTTTCTAAATAAGGTTTTACGGAAAAAGAGAACAATTATTCCCTACTTTTCCTAAACGGATAACTCAGATTATTGAACAAATAATTTTTCCAATAGCAATAAACTTATGAAAAATGAAGAGACATGAACAAATATAAACCACCGGCTTAGCGTTAGCTTCCAGAAACATTGGAAAAGAACTCATTATCAACTTTGGCTAATTCTTCCCACTTCCATTCAAGAACCCTTGTAATGGAAAAAATCAAACAATGAAACAATGGTTAATAATTCATTCCGTAATAAACATTATGCTCCTATAATCGCGCCCAATCAGGAAGCCGTGCGCCTGTCTCACAGTCAGTTAAAATAACGTCATAATTTAAGATGCGAGATATATATGCCTTCCCAGTTCTCTGCGAGACGTGGGGGAGATTTAAGTGAAAGGAGACATACTGATGTTGAGCGTTCTGTGGTCAGAACATGCATAGTTTGTGTACCACACAAATCACTTCACAAACTGATTTAATATGTGTCCTAGGTGATACTTTTATATTTAATAAAAGCTGTTGCATTAGTAATCCGCATGTTATTTACCTAGGAGAGAAGCCAGTGAGGATAAAATTTTAAGGCAATTAGTTTAACAAGACTCAGTTGTACAAATGACCCTCTCCCAGCGAAATCATCAGTTTTGTTGATAAAGCATAATTACAAAAAATCTCATTTGAGATGAACACTGGTTCAATCATTGGCATCTGCTCCTGACGTTTCACAGAAGAACAATATGATATCAAGAAGGTCCAAAATGATTCCTGTAAATGCGATTATTATCTGAACAAATGCCTTATTACCGCATTAAAGTAATGGAGTGCTGTACATTGTAGCTAACAAACTTGATGAACTCGCTGTCTAAATTCTTCACGGGATGTACGAGTTGCCAAATCCACTCTGAACGGTCCGAAAAGGGCCCGTGATAGTGGTCATTGCACTAAAGCTTTTGTTATTTGTAGGGCAAACACTAAGTTTAACTTAGGGATGGGAAAATGCTGAAAAATATCCAGAGTCGGTAACTGAAACATTCTCATATGAAACTCGCACAACTGTTTCGATCGGTGTATTTTTTGAGTTGTATGTAACCATACGATGGCAGTATGAGAATCCATCCACGCATTCGATGATTTTTAAATGCGTACTGGCGCTTAGTGTGCTCCGATTTCCTTCAAATCCACCTTAATAATAAGATTCTTGCCTGCCCAGGGGGCGCTGACTTGCGCAAACTAGAAATTAACCAACAGCCTACCGCTAATTCATACTTAAATTTGGATCCAGTGCAATCTAATGCTTTATAATCGATACGTCATACCATTATTTTCGTTTGACCGATCGAGCATATTTTAATTTTTTGAAAAAAAATGACAAGCAGTACCAGCTGTGATAATAACCTGTTATCACTAGTTCTTGTTACGAGGAGACGTATGCCATAAGCATACGAGTTCAATTCAAATTATTGAGGGAAATAGGCATGGGCATTTGAGTTCGCTATTTGTTACGTAAAATTAAGTGCGGTAGCCAGAGAAACCACTTGGGTTGTAAAGGTACAAAAGGCGATCATAAAATATGACAATTGGTGCATGACTCTCGAGGGTTAAGATAAATTCCTCATCGATTAGCCTTTTTTGGAAAATAAAACTGTCAAAGTTTTAGTTTTTATAATTTTAGAACTTATATTTGGTTAGGACTGGCAAGGTTCTGTCTAAGCAAACATTAATAACGAAATAAAGTTGTGACAATGTGTGCAGATAAAATGGTCAAATGTTTTGAAATAAATGGTGAACTCGAAAAAAAAGTGAAAAAAATTATATCTTAAAAATGGAGGCAGAGTTCAAACAGGCCTTCATTTTGAATAGAAGGTATAAGAAAAAAACTGCTTATGAAAATAAGGTCAGGAGGTAGAGTAGGGTAATACTGTACTAGCATTTCAGAATGAGATAATGAAACGTCGAGATTATTCGTTCTTGATCACTTAGGCGTATTAAACATAATCTCACGAAAATGTGTCAATGAACTTAAGTCCTCAGCATCATAGGATCCAGAATATAATTCTGATTATGGTAAGTATCCAAAGACAGTGCCTTAGACAGTGCTTTGCCGGTGCTAACCAAATATAAATTCTAAAAATTCTAAAAAGAAACGGCAGCATTTTAGACTGTGGGCTATTGAAATGTGTACATCCGTATGACTTCATGGTTTGGATGACTGGTGATATAAGGAGACATCAAAGTTCATATGCGACTCAAGGTAGCGAAAATATAGTTACAAGAGGGTCACTCAAATTCCCAATGGTCCTTTCTCCTAGTCATGGGGACATTTACTGGGAAAAGAAGAGGAAAATAAAAGGTTAATAGAATCCAACCCCCCTAATGATTCTTAATCGGTTCCCGTTGAGTTATAGGCAAATGCGTGGTGATCTCCTGCAGACATTCTGCATTGGGAAGGGATTGTATTGTTGCCTGGAATTCTCGGACTTCTTTGAATTTGCCGCAACAACCCATCTCCGAGGTCACCGATTGAAATTGTGTGTCCAGCAAACGAGACTGGATGTTCGCAAGTTCTCCTTCTCTGTCAGGGTGGTGTAAACATGGAATGCCCTCCCTGAAGACGTTGTGATGCCACCATCGCTGGAAAGCTTTAAAAGGAACCTTGACAGTTTGAGGTTCCAAAACGAGCCTGAGCGAATAGGACTTTATCGTAACCCTCGAGAGTCATGCACCACTTGTCATATTTTTTGACCACCTTTTGTACCTTTGCAACCCACACGGTTTCTCTGTTTACCGCACTTAATTTAGCGTTAAAAATAGGGTACTCAAAGGCCCATGCTTATTTCCCTCAAAAAATTGAATTGAATTGAATTGAAAAGTGTTAAGATAAATGTGCAGTCTTCGCTAAAATACAGATAGACTAGTTAACGGCCTTAATTCAATAGGCAAGTTATTGCAAATAAAACTATACCTAGAAACTAAGAAAAGCGAGCGTTTACACGTGGAGGATGCTGGGGAGGTTTAATTAGTTCAGAATTTCTTTGGTTATAAGGAAGACTAACGAGGGGTAATGACCGAAAGCTTAGGGAGAGTTGAACTATTATTTGGTCGGAAAAGGAGATACAAGCTTGCTTACAGTCTCCTGATCCGAAGAAATTTTACCTTCGTTAGCTGGCATGTTCTTGAGTAGGAATTAGTTGAAAGAGTCGGAATTAGGAGTTTTTTGTGAACTGTCTTTGGACATTTTCAATTTCTGAGCGGCTAGATTCATTTATAAAACCGAAAAATGGACAGCAAGAATGGGAAGTACAATTCATTCAAAAAACCGAAAAAAGGACAGCGGGAATGGGAAGTACAAGCAAATGTTAAAGTCTTGATTTAAATTTCAGGAAGGTAGAAATTAGAATAAATAAAGCCGTAAATCTGAGCAGCTTTGGCCGTAATTCTATCGGCATGAGGCGAAAGATCTAATTTATTGGTGTAGCTTAAGCCCAATTCCTTGATGAATGAACATTCAAGCATAGGGCAACCTTCAAAAATAAGAGGTTGCAGCAGCCTTACAGGCCCAAACGCATGTAGCGACATTTAGTAGGTGAGAAGTCCATTAGCCATGTGGAGCTCTAGGCAAAAAGAGCCTCTAAATCTGAATGAATTTTTTCTAGGCACCGTTCGGTCGTAGAGTTAGAGAAGGAATATGCACATTTGAGGTCATCAGCATAAATAAAAGATTCAGCATGTTTAACTATCATGAAAGGTAATTTATTTAGAATTTTATTTATTTAGAATTTATATTTGGTTAGCACCGACAAGGCATTGTCTAAGCAAACATTAGTAACGAAATAAAGTTATGACAATGTGTGCAGATAAAATGTACAAGTACATAACTTGTCCTGCTATGTCAACAGTTAGCGATGTTTTAAAATTAATGGTGAACTAGAAAAAATAGGCAGTGAAATAAATCTCCTACCATCAAATGTTTTTATTTTAATTTTATTTATTTATTGGCAGTTTAGGGGCAAGGTCAAAAAATATATACAGTAGAGGGTCAAGCTGACAGTGAAAAAAAACTCCTGATCGTTGTTTCAGGTATTTTCAGGAAAAATAACTGCAGCTTATTAAGAAATTAAAGTTATGAACAAGGACGCGTTAACACAGGTGCCCGGTGAAGAACCTCTCCATTCAGATTTACGGATCCGGTATTCTGCACCAGCAGGTATGTCGGCAAACGGCTGCTCGACCTCGACTTAGAAATAAGCCGATTGAGTACTGCAGAGCCAGCAATATTGCCTTCAGCATGATGTCCGGCACAGTGTTCAGAGTCCATGAACGCCACCAGAACCGAAGAGAGCTTCAACTGAGTCAGCACCCAAAAGTTTTGGAAGGTGTCCTGAATGTACAAAACTAGTGACAGTTCACGTAAACAAGGGGTAGCTTTGCTTAATTTTGATACTTCTAAGTAGCTTATTCCAGATTGCTATAGCGTTTACCGAAAAAAACTGTCGGTATCTAACTGTGCGTGCCAAAGGAAAAAATAAAAAAAACATCTCGATGACTGGTGCGCCGAGAGTGGTCGAGGTGCCTTAGATATGTAAGGAGGTTAAATGTACGACTGTTTAGTAGTTTAAACAGTAAAAATAGTCCCTTCTGTAATCTGCGACGCCACATCGGGTCAAGGCTTCTAAGGTAACAGCGTTGGTGCTAGGACAGGTTTCGGTGTTCTGAATAAAAAACTCTTTTTGTAAAGAAGTGCTAGACTGATTCTATCTTCTTTCGTTCACTAGCGTGCAGAAGACTAAATATAAACGAGCAGTATTCCAGACAAGGCCTGACATACATTTTATAGAGGCTGATTCTAATGTTGACGGTTTTAAAATTTCTGAGAATAAACCCAGTAGTTTGGCGTGCTTTCGAGACAATCAGGGCGCAGTGGGCTGACAGATTAAGACTACTAAAATATGATATGCCAAGATCCTTTATAACTCTGGGCACATTTAGATCGTGACTGTCTATGCTAAGGTGGGGCTGATGGTTGTCGCCAATAACCATAACGGAGCACTTTTGCCAAGAAAGTGAGAGGTGCCATGTGCGACACCACTGAGCGAAGGCCTGAAGATCCTCTTTTAAGAGCTCAAGCACGATGTTGCGATCAACCGGTTTATATCGATAGGCAACTTTTTAATCGTCAGCGTACATAAAGGGCCTACCATACTGAAACAAATCAGGAACATCGTTGACAAAGAGGCAAAATAGAAGCGGGTCGAGCACGCTGCCCTGAATAACTCCACTCCTCATATGCGTGGCGTTGGAGGTATCATCAGAAATTTTTTCGCGTTGTGCGCGAGCATTCAAATAGGAAAATATTAAGTTCAGAAGCTTGTTACCTATGCCGAAGGAGGCAAGTTTCAGCAGTAGGAGATCATGGTCAACTCGATAAAAGCCTTAGTGAAAACGAAGTAAACGGTGTAAATTGCAAAACCGCTGTCTCTAGATTGTAGCACATGATCGAAAAAGAGAGCTGGCAAGTGTTCCAATACCTTTTTTCGAGAAAAACCATGCTCAGCCGCATTAAGTAGGTTATTCTCTCTTACGTGACGCATCATCTTGTCTTTGATTAAGGTCTCGAAGATCTTCGAGACTGCTGGAGATCTGAGTAATTGGTTTCCTCAAGGAACGTCATGGTTGTCTTCTTGATTATTGATTCCATTATTTTACAGCAAATGGAGGTTAGGCTGACAGGCCGATAATTATTGACATTAGATCGAGCACCACTCTTGTATATGGGGTATATATTTGCTGCCTTCCATTCGGATGGCAGTTTTCCCTGATTCAAATGACGAATTAAATATATGCGCTGAGTGGTTTTGCACAGTTCGCTTTAGCCAGTTCTTTCAAGAACTTGGCCCGGTATATCGTCCGGACCAGATGACTTCGCTTCTTTCCGATTTCACAGTTCTAGTTCACGAGAGGTTCCTGGAAGATTATATATTCTAGCACTGCACCGGCGTCTATAACAGCACTGTTGACTTGGTCAAGCTGAAGTTCCGTTTCTTTGAGTGAAAACCGAGGGCAAAAACCGACCTAAAGTACTCAGCTTTGTCGCAATTTTCAACGACTTCATCACCATTTTTCATCCATGAGTACTGCTACTGGGTCCTTGTTTTTAGTCGGCTATTGATATAATGGAATAAAAGTTTTTGGTTTATATTCAGCCTGTTGAATAATTCTTGATTCAAAGTTCTTCCTTGCCTGACCAATCATTTTTTTCACAGCGTTTCTTTGATGACGAAATTCTTTGAGATGCTCTGCTGACCCTGTTAATTATTTTCTTACGGGGAACAAAACTAGTAATGAGTGGACCTAGAACTTGATACAAGGTATCAGTACAAACATTCACATCCAAAAGTATAAAGAAGTTAGTCCAATCGTGGGAATTAATATGTGTTAGTAATTCCCCATATTTGCTGAGCGGAAATCATGGAAAAAAACTATATTTTTTGTAAAACGTTTCATCGGCTTTGAGGTCTTTTGTAGAAAGAACTATGGCGTGTTCAGAACTCCCATGTGGGTCTTAAGGTAACACTAACAATGGCTGACAACCTCTACAGAATATAAGATCAAGTATGTTTGATCCTCGGGTAGGAAAATCAACTACCTGGTCCCACATGCCAATATCTATGGCCTCAGGTAAGTCTTCGAACATTGCAGGACCGGAAGGTGGAAACCAATG